>JANIJG010012531.1:0-29564 GCA_024611175.1 Megaceryle torquata
AAGCCCCCCGTGGAGCTGTGGTGCTGAGGGCCATGGGTCAGTGGTGCCCTGGCAGTGCTGGGGGAACGGTTGGACTGAATGATCTTAGAGGTGTCTTCCAAACCAAAAAATTCTATGATTCTACTCAGGGCACAAGGCAGCAAACCTGAGCTGCGTCGGTCCTCTTAGTCCTTGCATCCCCCATCTCCAGGGTGCTCTATGTTTGCCTTATGCCTGGTGCTCTTCTAACATGGTTTCTGGCATGTAGTATGTTTGTAGAGACAGCTCTGCCTTTCACCTTCACTGTACTTGCTGGATTGATGTGCTGCTTGCTTTTGTCCTTTAAATGAATTAGTTGTTGGGGAGTAATGAGATAATTTGTCCTCTCTCCATGTGAAGCTTGGGGAAGAGGGGGGGGTTGGTGTCACCTGTGATAAACGTACGTGCCACCCACCAGGCTGGGAGAGGCAGCGAGGAGGCTGAGTGCAGTGCTGTCTTGTTTTCCAAACAAGTTGCTGTTCCTGGACTTGTTGTTAGGCTGGTTACCATGGAATATTATGCTTTGCAGCCCGGGAAGCTGTGCCCGTGCCATGTCCCTGTGCCAGAGGGTGTGGAAGGGAGTTAGAAGGAGTTTGGGTATTTTTTGCTGCCCTCCGAGCTTGGAGCCAGGTGGTTCTCTGGGCATACGGGGGCAGTTGGCTGCACACCCCATCCCTGGGATTTGCACCATTTGGTGCAAGGAGGCCCTTAGCTCAGGCTGTCCCCCAGGGAGCACCGTGTGCCAGCGCACAGGGGGTGCAGCTTCTGCTCTACCGGTGCCACCATGCCAGTGCCGTGGTTTAGAGCCACTAGTGTATCCTCATCCCACTCCTGCCTTGGCAATTCTCTGCCCGTGACCTCTGCTGGAGTGGGGATCTGATGCTGGGGGGCTGCCCACTCTGCCCAGCCACCCGTTTGCTGTGGGAACTCCGAGGAACGTCCGAGCAGCGCGAGGTGCTGCAGGTCTGGGTGTGGGAGCAGATGCGGGGAGCGGGTTCGTGCTGTCTCCACAGAGGCAGCTTTAAATCAGGACATTAGTGAGTGGCGGGGCTGTGGGTGCCTGCTGGTTCTCCCTCCATCCACTCTGTATTCTAACCCTAATTGTCTGCAGCAACCTGTTATTACCGCGCCTTTAACATGATAGACACAAATAGGACGCACTAATCCACTACTCTTTGGTTTAAGAGTCATTACAAAGTGCTTAATTAAGTAAGCCTCACTTAATCACAAAATGTTTGCATGCTAAACGAGTTCTTGTGAAGCACGACACTTGACATATTCTGTACAAAAATAATTACAAGCGGGAGGCCTGGTACATTGAGCCTCTGAACATTTCATTTCAGGCCTTGCCCATTCATCACCAGGCTGGAATTAAAAGGCTTTCAGCGCCGCGCGGAGCAGAACTCCCACATTCCTGCCGGCTGAGTCACCGCGCTGCGCCGGTGCCGATGCCACCGGTGCTGAGGCCTCTGCACCGCTGGCTGCCCAGGCGTGTGCCAGGGCCGTGGCACGGGTGCTGCTGACATCAGCTGGCGTTTGGTGGGTACCGAGGTGGGGGACCGGGACCATGGGAGTAGATTCCCGGGAAAGGCTGGCCGAGTGTCCACAGCCCTGTGGAAGCAGCGTGATTGGTGGCTCTTCTGTGGTCTCCAAGGGCAGTGTCATCCCTTGGATGTGTCACTGCTTCCCTTGGGAAGCAACACCTGGGATGGAGGGGGGACATTCAGTGCCTCCCTGCCCCAGAGCCTCCCCCTGAAGGCACAGCCACCCGCTACGTCCATGTTCTCTGCCCCGAGGGACCATGGCTTTCCCAAACCCTGCTCTCCTCAGCCGCACAAAAGCTGCCTGAATGGGATTGTGTCAGGAGCAGCCTGCAGACCTTTGATGGATGCACTGGTTCCCATTAAAATCCCTATTCCTTTTGGGATAATTGGGACCCTTACCCAAGCCTGCCTTTTGATGGAAACCCTTTAATTAGCGTTCTCTAAGCACAGTAATGCCCTCAGTGCCCCCCTTGTTTTCTCACACGCTGCTGCTCAGGACTATTTTGAGCTCCAAAAGGCACTTGTGCAAAGTGCACAAGAGCATCCTCCAGTGTCTGGGTCCGTGGGCATGACCAGCAAGTGACGCTCCTCTTCCTCCCTGGGGTGCCCTCCTCTTGCAGCTGTGTTTGGGTGGCCACTGCAGCATGATACCTGAAAACAAGGAGAAGAAATGTTCATAATATTCTCAGGCTCTGCTAAACTTGGGGGATGTAGCTGGAAGGTTGTCATTTATTCCTTAGAAGAGATGACCCGTTGTTTGATGTCAGTGATGATGTCAAAGCATTTGGTCAAAGCTGGTTTACCTTCAATCCCATGTGCTGTACACTCTGAAATCCTGGTCATGTGACAAGGCACTGTAGGACTGTTCTGTCATATCAGACAGCCCTGATTTGTGACAGAGCTTACCTGTGGTGTGATGCTTTGTGGTGGGCTCCTGCCCAGGATGGACTTCTCCTGTACCTCTCTCTCTGCCCCTGTCCAAGGCTATTGTCCTGCTGAGGGATCAGAGGTGACTTGGGGCTTCTGGTGTCTCTCACACGCAGGAACTTACAGAGGTGATAACCCTGCTAAAATATGCAGCTTTGGGGGGGTTACCAAACCATGATTTTCTAACAGGGGCACGAGGGGATATTTTTTCCTCATTTCTTGATGTCACAACCCTACTCCGACTGAGCTGTAGCTTCATCTTTGTCACCTCACGACACCGGTGTGTCCTGGGGGCTCAGCCCCTGCCTGGTTCCCAGGGCACGAGTCAGTGGTCCCTGGTGCTGGGACCCCCCCGTGGAGCACCTGGGGCTGTTTTGCCCTGTTGCCATGGCAACCACTGCTCCTGCACACCTCCAGTACCCTCACAGGGCCTAGGGGAGTGGTGGGAGTGTGTGAAACAGAGGGATGCTTCCTGACCCCCAGTACCCTGGTGCTTTGCGGGACTGGACAGATTTTGGCAGTTTTGTTCTGGGGGAAAGCTGGAAAAAATCAACAATGCTGCAGCATCCTGTGTGACATTTTTGTATCAAATCATTTCAATTTTTAATTCTGAAACAGCTTGTATTTCAATATTTTCATTATTTATCACATTACGGTTTGTGTTTTGCGTTGTAACTGTTGTCTTCTATATTAATTTTGCATGATAAATTATTGTGCTTGAAGTCAAAATCGAAATAAAATCCAAGCGATTTTGTCAAAACTGAAACGTTTTAGCAAAAAGCTGCAGCAGTGATTTCCAGCACGTTCCTCCACACACAACTTAAAAATGGCTTGTTTCTGCTCTCGTTCCAAAGAAATTTTTGAAACCTGGAATTCATGAAGCAGATCCGCCGGGTGACTTTGATTTCCAGCTCACACAGACACTTCTGAGCTCACTGTGGTGGAAGCAGGAGAGGGCTGGTGGGGGAGAGAGGAGGAGGGTGGGAGTGCCGGGCGACGCTCAGGGCTGGCGCAGGAGGAGCCGAGCCCCATCTAACCTGAGCGAGCCTTGGACGCAGGCACTGACACGGCACCAGGAAACACATATGGTAAAAATTATTGAGCAACATTTCCAAACTTGGTCATCTTTTCTCTTACACAAGTGCAGTTTGCCAAGGCACGCTGGGGGACGCTGCCTGGCTGCGGTGGCTGCGCACGGGGGCCGGGGCCAGGTCCAGAATGGGTGGTGGGTGCCCTGCAGGGTGGTGGCATGAGTGCCGTTGCATGGGACCCGTGCGTTGGGTGGCCCTGGTGAGTCCCAATGTGGGAAAGCTGCCTCGTAGAGATGGGTGGTTGGTTGTGTTTGGGAGGAACCAGTTATCTGTAAACTTGATCTTGAATTAGACTAATAGTTTGGCCCAAAAAGGGAGGAATGATCGTTTTTTTCCAAAACCTCAAAGCATGTCAGATCACCATCTACAAAATGAGATTTTTCATTGCAAAGTGGCATTTATCAGTAAAGTACCAATTTGGGGTTTTGCCTTCATTTTAGGAGGGAAGGGTTTAGGAGAGGGGTTCAACAACTCGAAACAAAACACAGTATTTCCGTGAAGTTTCAAGCTTGCCCTTAAACAGCCATTTAAATACTTGTTGCCCTAAAATTCCACATGCTTATTTTTGGGTTCAATTTCCGCCACTAGAGTAAAAGCAAATTTGTGATTGGCCTGGCGAGTCCAGGAGATGCTGGGTGCCACTTGGAGAGGAGATAGGGATGTGCTGACGCCCGCGTGCCCAATCCCTGCACCAGCACGGCGTAGGTTTGCAGACAGTGCATTTCCACTGCAGTTATTTGGTGCTTTGGGAGCAGCTGTTGATATTCTGACACTTGCCAGCTCCGCGGCATTTTCGGGGTTTCTTCTTCCCTTCTCCCCCCCCCTCCCAGATTCCCCCTTCCGCTTTTGCTTTCTTTTTTTGCCTTTTTTTTTTTTTTTTTTTGGGGGGGGTTGTTGTTTTTTTTCGTTTGTTTTTTTGGTTTGGTTTTTTTTTTTGCTTTCCTAGGCTACCATCTCCTTTCTGCATTTGTCTTGTTCCCAGCCGGGGTGTGAGGGGGGCAGAGAGAAGGTCCCCGGCGTTCCAACCGCTCCCAGCTGGAAATGCTGCTGGGTAATCTGCCCGTGGCCATCCAGCCTCTTGCGGCCGCAGCATCCCCTGCCCCCTGCCCTCCCGGCACCGCCTGAGCGGCCTTGGGGCACAGCGGCAGCCTGGGGGTGCCCACCCTCGCCCCGGGCACGCCGACGGCCGACCCCAGCCAGGATCCATCCCGTTGCCGACCAGGCGAGCGTTAGCCCACGGCGGCTCCGTGCCGGATTAGCTGGGTAGAGCCGCTAATGCTGCCGCTGCGTGGAAGGCTGCTTTCAGTAAGTGGCTCCCTGTAGCTTATTTGACTCCAGGCCCAAATCTAATGTCTCAGTGGGCCTGTTACATTAAGCAGGCCCAAGTGGTAGGAGATTTAAAGCATCAAAATGAAGTGCTTTATCACTCCGTACTGTGTTCTTGGCTGCTTTCGTTGGCCTCACTTCACAGGCGCCGCAGCCTGCGAGCCGAGCCCTCTCGGCAGGCCCATTACAAATTCCACTTGTTGACGGTTGCCTTGTTGCAGGATTTAATGGTAGAATAATATTTACACAGTAAACTCCTCTGGAGGTGTTATAAACACCATAAAAAGGATTTTAGAAGCTTAATGAGCGTTAGTGAAGTCGAGACAGGATAATGTGGCAACTGTGCGCTGTAATCTGATTTGGCACCTTCTGCACAGCAGGAGTTAGTGGGTGGAAGAGCTTTTTAGGGGCTTTTTTTTGTGTGTGTTTTAGTGTGTAATATTGTTTGTTTAGCACGGTGCTACATGAGGGATGCAGAGTGAGGTCCCTGCAGAACTGGCTAACCCGAGCACACAGCCCGACACAGGGAACGTGGGCTCCGGCACTTCTGGGACCTGTGATGACATCACAGTCACTTTTTGTTAGATGTGAACGGATCTGTGATTGGGGTTGTTTAATGCTCAGTGGCACAGCCTCGAACTCGGTTGTAACGGTCACAGCAATAGTTTTGGGACATTTTGGGTGTAGGGCACCAGATGTGCAGCAGCCTGTGGGAACAGGGGCTCGCCCAAGGGGCAAATGCAAGGCAGGGCATGGGCTTTGGGGTTTTGGGGCTGGGATCTGCTCTGAGCATCACTGCAAACAGCCCACCCTGGGAAGGACCCTCTTGCCCCGCGCCCGCTGTTCGGGAATGTTACCGGATGCCCTGGCACAGCAAAGTCCCTTTCTGAATCTTTCATTTCCCTCACAGGTAGCGTGCAGCAGCTGTGCATTTTCCTGTATCTTTTAAGTGTTATAATTCATGTTTCCTCGTATATCTGAGCTGAAAATGCCTCTTCTCTATTTATGTCTGTACATCTATATACGTACGCAGAGATGCACACGTGGATCTGGACTATTCTGGGATGGCTTTGTGAATCAGCCCCGTGTTTGGATATTCATGTGTGGGTATTTTTAGGTTCTGTTTCGGGGAAGCAGAGAGGGGACAGCATCCCCACGGGCAGCTCCTGTGGCTCTCGGTAGGTGGTGGGCATCTCCTGGGGGAAAGGGGACCAGCTCCTGCTCTCGGGAACGTAGAGCTGCCCACCTGTGACCAGTGCTGGCTTCTGACAGTGGGAAGGCTGTTTCTGAGAGGAATATTGTTGGTGGGAACTGTGCTTTTTTTGCAAAGTGCTGGTGACCAAAGGGCATCTTCCTGGGGTTTTGCTAAAATGATTTTTCAGACTTTAGATTCTTTTTCATTCTGAATTTTGAACACTATCATGTGGTGTTTTTTTATTTTGCTGTTACACAAACATATAATATTAAAAAAAAAAAAATCTATTTAATGTGTACTGTTGAAAATCAGTGTTTTCTTCCCCTTTTGAACACTAACCAGGGGTGAAATGCAGCATTTCAGCCGTGAAGCAAACAACAGGTCACTCCACGGCTCCTCTTCCTGCGCCTGGCCCTGGTTCAGCCCTGCTTGCTGGGGTCTGCTCTGCAGCACGGGACCCTCTGTCCACCTGCTTGGTGGTTAAACCCATCCCCATCCCCACGTTCACTCTCAGGGGGCCTGTGAGCTTTGAGGACTGATTCTGACACTCAAGGAACTACCCTCAGCCTTTCCAATTTCTGAGGGACACGAGCAGCTGTGAATCTTGAGGCTGACTTGCCAGGAGCGAAAAGCTACCTTTTGTAAATAAGCCAATATTTTCTTTCTTTCAAGGGGAAGCTGACAAAGATCAATACCAGCCTGCAAAAGACATTGCCCTCTTAAGAATTAGCCCTTTGCAGAATCATTAATCCAGGAAGCTGTTACAGGGTGACAAGCGCGTGGAGGCTCTGCCAGCTCTTGGAGGGATCGCAGCAACATCCCCTTATGCACAGAAAAACAAACCGAATGAAATTGCTGGGAAAATAGCTGCTATGCTATGGGCTCCTTCTGCCTGAGGAGCTGATCTGACTTTAATTAAGAAAGGCTGGTTGCACTCTTGATGAGTGTCATTAAAGTTACCTGGGGTGTTGCTCCTCTTTGACTCCAGCTGTGTCTGTGCAGGGCTGGGTTGGCTCTGTGTCCCCTTGTACCCCAGGACATGGCAGAGGCTGCCCTGGAGTACACCAGGGACAGCTGCACTTGCCCATCTTACTGATACAGATGGAACCCTCAGAAAATCAGTAAAACTTTACTTCTGGATAAACCAAAATAGTTTTTATGTTTGGCTGTTCTTGGGCATTGCCAGAGCTTTCCCAAATGCTCCAGCACTTTGTTCTCTTCTGACCACCCTGGCATGGGATGAGTCACAGGGGATGAGCTTGAACCCACTGGTGAGTCCACAGGGCTGAGTTACTAGGAGGGACACAGACAGTGGGATTTATTGGACTCACTAGTCTCCTGGAGGAGAAGATAGATGCCCTATCCCTTGAAATATTTAATGGCTTAATGCTGCACAAAGCACTTAGCTGTACACTGTGACGGTCGGGGGCTCAGAACAAGTGGCGAGCGCAGTACAAGACCCTATAGAAAAAAGGAAAAGATTAAAAGGAAACAGCTGAAGAAGAAAAAACATGAATAAGTGAGTACCTTCCCTGTCCAAGCCCTGCTGGATTTTCTGGTAACAGCCAGGCTGCAGATGCCCTGGGCTGGGAGGTGCTGGGGCAGCTTTGAAGGGCAGGGAGAGTCCCTTCGAGTGCAGGGAGGGCACACTAGGAGCTGGTGCCAACCCCAGTGGCAGGCACTGGTCCAACCCCCCTGACTGGCAGGACAGTTCCAGTCATGGGAGCAGCAGCACCTGAGCTGAACAGGAGGGTTCTTACTGGACTTCTTACTGGAGGATTTTTTGATTCAGGAAAATTAAGCCATGTCTCTTTCCTACAAACACTCATCTCTTTCCTTTTATCCATGGAACAGAAAACAGTAAGGGAGGAAAACCGGAAGGATCCCAACCTCTGCACATAGCCCTTGAGCCGGTGCACTATTATCTTCACCACAGAGCTATCAGAAGCCCAGGATGTTGTTTCAACACCAGCCAAGCTCCCCACAGGATGGAGGAGCGTGTGCCAGGAGAAAACCCCCATGCTCCCTGGCATCATGGCATGGGACTGAGTGCTGCCGGCTCAGAGCTCATCCTCCAGCCCATGGCTCCTAGTGAGAGAGAGGAGGAGCTAGTGGGGTGAAAGCGAAGCCCCTGGACACACAGGGAGGGTGTGCAGCCTACTCCCCTCTCCCAGACACCCACGAGCAAGCAGAACTGTAGAGGCACATCTGGTTTCACCTCCCCTGACACAAACTCCAGGTGTTTAAATGGAGAAGGGTTCACCAGGTGGGGTGTTATAAAGGAGGTGGAAATCTCAGTTAAATCAATAGGGCCTGCGGAATAAGTTGACCTATGGGAAGCTTATCGGGAGCTGAATTAGTTGGTGCCATTGCCAGGGAGGAGCCTTTGCTGTCTGACCTGCTGCTGCAAACCCAGTCCATGACCAGTGCAGCTGTGGAAGAGCCATGAGCAGCCCCAGTGCTCTGGCAGCTGCTCCACAGGGAGTGTGTGGAGAAGGATGTGGCAAGACCTGCTCTGTAAGCACCTGCTGTGGTCACCAGCAGTAAAAGCATTTCTCTGCTGCTGTGCAGAAATTCTTCACCTTCCTCTGGTCTCTGCGGGTCTGCTCTTTTCCTCTGGTTTGTATCTGGACCATAAAAATGCAGTTGACTGTGACCTAGCTCAGTGAAACTCGAGTATGTGGCTCTGCTAAAGTTCAGGAATCTCATGTGCACTCCTAAAAATAAGTATCTAATCCCTCTCAGATCATCGGGATCAGTTTGTTCACTTGGATCAAAGCACCGCAGGGCCACGGTCTAGTGCGGTGGCACAGCGGTGGAGAAGCCCTGCTGCAGTGCCAAGGCAAAGTGTCCATGTGGCACCTGGGCAGACCCTGAACCGTGCTGGGCACATGAAATGGCATGTGCAGGTGGTGAGCAGTGGACACACGGGTGTGGGATCAAGTGGATAATCTTATTTAACCAAGAGTTAAAAATCAGCCAAAAGCTGAAACGGTGGCAGGTCTAGTTAACAGCTAGAAATGAAAAAATAACTCCAAACAAGGCGTTTGTCACAACATTGAAGGGTCACCCGCTAAGAGAAGGAAGCCGAAGAGGGAAACAGTTCTTAGGGGTAATTACAGTTTCTAAGAAGTTTTTCACTCGCTCTGTAATTGTCGGAGGGTGGTGATTGGCACCGCGGTGCCGCAGCAGCGCTGGGAAAGCACCACAATAGAGCTGTAATTTATGGGCTGGAACCGTGGAGTCAGAAATTGTTTGGGAATTATTACAAATCTTTACAGATTCGGTGGCTCATACGTGGCCGCGGAGATGAGGGTCACGGTTTTGGGAGGAACCATTAACAGTGATCTCACTCATGCTCTCACAGTGCTCCAGACCCTGTGTTGCTGGGTAAACAGGAGCAAACATTCCAGAAGTCTCTTTCTCTGGAGACTTTCGAAACCTGCCTGGGCAAGTTGCAGTATGACCTACTCTAGGTGATCCTGCTCAGGCAGGGGGGTTGGACCAGATGATCTTTCGAGGTCCCTTCCAACCTCTAACATTCTGTGATTCTGTGTGATTCTGTTGCTTCGTGTTTGCCTCAGTGAAGAGATCTCTCATGAGGGATAAAGAAGGAGAAAGTTGTCATATCACCTTTCCTTAATGAACTAAACGATTAAAAGGACTCCAAAGCCAAGAGCAGCTGGCACGGGGCTGTGACCATACCCCCCAAAATAAAGGGCAAACTCTGTCCTGTAACCCAGAATGCTGGTGGGGATGGCAGCGTGTGCCCAGCTGCAGGCAAGGTTCCTGGTTCCCAGCTGCTGGGGTAGGTGCTGGCAGCTGCGCAGAGCTGAGCTGAGCTGTGAGATGCTGAGACGTGTCGAGCTGTGCCATGCTGTGCCGAGCCGTGCCGTGCTGGCTGCGGGCTCAGGGTCCTTCCAGACTCCCTGCCACAGGACTGGACATCACCCCGGCCCCTTCTGCTGGGCAGGCTCATCTGCTGCTGCAGGGCTTGTGGCCAGACCCCCCTGAGGTGCGATACTGGGCAAGATTATTGTTTTTTAAAGAGTTATTTTTCCAGGTGGTTCCATTCCCTGGTTGCACGTGGCTGAGTGAGGGCAGCGCGGGCCACAAGAAGTGAGTTTCTGACATAAAAGCTCCTCTTTGCTCTTGGCCAGCCCGTCCTCTGCCAGCGCGGAAATGCGCAGCTCTTTCACGTCAGGCAGCTGCCTGTGTTCGGGAGAATTAAAAAAAAAAAAAATCCACACTTTTTTTCATTTGTGCTGATTTGCATATTAATAGTTTGCATATTAAACAACTACTTCAGAGGGTGGGCGGGCTAATGAATGCAGCAGTCTCCTCTATTTTAACTCAATTTGCCTCATCCATATTCCAGTGACTTTGGGGATTGGTATTCAGTTTTCATTGAAATTATCCAAGCCAGACCTAATTTGTGCTGCCCTTCCATTAATCCAATTAATTAGCACCATTGATGTGTACTGCCTTTGTAATGCAGCTTTGTTCAGCACTGCTGCTGCTAATGACAGCCTAGTATCAGAGCAAATAATGAGCAAACCAAAGGAGCGTTTGACCCTTGATGTACCCTCACACAATGCAGCAGTTTTTAGTCTGGAGGCCCTAATTTAGGTTCGATAGCCCAAATTATAGACAATAATTCAATATTCTTTGTGGGGAGCTGAGCATGTGTCACCCTGCCATTTGTTTAGCTTATCATTTTTTTTTCCTGCTTGTTATTTATGTGGGGTTTTTTGTTTTGTTTTTGTTTTTTTCTCCTTTTCATTATTTTCCAACCTGGCCTCCCTGCTCCACCTCCAGCATTGATTTCTGACCTTGTTTCCACCGAGAGGTCTGAAGATCTCTTTGCTCTGAAGGAATTCATTAACCTTTCCCCCTGCCCAGAACTAGAGAGAAAATCTTTATATTTTTAAGCAAGGCAAATAAACACTGTTAGTGATTATTGGAGTCCCCTTGCTGGCTGCTCCCCAAGAACTCGAGTGCTACCTGAGGAACTGCTCCTGGGTTTCCATTTCTTGGGTGATTTGGGGCTTGAAATCATCATTTAAACACCAAGAAATTTTCTCCAGAGCCTGGGTTCCCCCCAGTGCTCTCCATACTCCATCGCTGCTCTGTGCTGTGTACCATTGTGCCGCTTTCCCCTTGCCCCGGCACAGCTCCAGCAGTGAGGCCGTTGTCCCCACAGCGGTTACAGACCAGTGTGCAATTAAATGTGATATAAGAGCAGCATAAAGTCAGTCCCATGGCCACAGCCCCTGGGCCAGGATAGGTCGCCAAAGTGCTGCTGAAGTCCCAGGGTCTGCCCAGGGAAGGGGGATGTGGAGGAGCCCGCAGGATGGGTCCAGATGTTGAGGAAGCAGCTGCGGCACCTCTCACACCCGGTCTCCTCCATCCCCAGCCTGCTGGAGGAGGAGAATCTATTAAAGGCAGCATTTAGCTATGGTTATCCACAGGTAGGTCACTAAATTCATTAAGTTAATTAATTACACACGGCACATTCATTCTGTCCGTAAGTGTTTGAACTGTAAGGAGAAAGGTATTGTCAGAGCCGGGAGGAGGACAGAAAGTCAATTTGCAAAGGGATATGGAGATTTTAATGCTCAACCTCCTTTCAACTGGAACCAAACCTGAAGGGCTTTTCAGGAAAATTCTCAGGAAGGCTGCAAAACCCTGTTCCAGGAAGGCTGGAAATTCCTGTTCCAGGAAGGCTGATAGGGAATTTGGCAAATGCACTGTTTTGGATAGAACAAATCAGTTCATTTTAGACTGTTAAAATTTCACAATGGATAATTGAAAAATCTGCAACAGGAGAAAAGGTTGAACAGGGTTGTAACTCTACTTCACTTTCCTTGCTTCTAACAACGTTTCATGTGGGTAAAAACGAGCGTGGTTTGGTGATGCGCTTGCAGTGTGCAAGAACGGTGTTTTGGGGCAGTCTGGGGGGGTTTACTGGAGCAGCCCGGTCACGTGTCCCTGCAGACAGGCTGGGATGCTGCTCAGGTCCCCACGGGGATGTTCGCTCCCGCCCTGAGCTGGGTCAGAGGACAAACCAGCAGAGACCATTGCCGTGGCCTCTGGGACCATGGCACAGGGCGAGGCGCACACGTGTCTTCTGTGCTGCCGGGTGGGGAATCTAAGCAAGATCTCCCCCTGTGGCTCTCCAGGCTGCTCCCAATCACTTCTCAGTGTTATAAATCATGCTTTTTGAAGAGAAGCTTATACAGTTAGTTGCCTGAAAGATTTTACTGATTAACCTTAAAATATGCTATAAATCTTATTCTCTTACTTGCTCATGGAGCATCGAGAAAGCAAACAGGCTCCTGTGAGGTTCCAGGCTGGTGTGCACAGCAGGCAGACTCTGCTGGCATTAGGTCAGGAGCTCCAGGAGCTCCCGGGGCAACAGGGGCTGGGGTGCGAGGTGTCTGTCTGCTCTCCTGGGCAGGCTGTGATCCTCATCGCCCAAAAAAGGTGATTTTACACTGATCTGTCCTCCTGTTGAGATGCAGAGACAGTGAAGCACCATGAGGGTGAGGTCCCTAGCTGACCTGCTGGCAGTAGAAGAGGGATGGTGGGTAGGTAGTTCCAGTCGCCTTGGCTGTGCTTTGCCTACAGCTTCCAAATAATGTCTCTTATTCATCTTCTCATCCTGAAAACCACATGAAAACCATTGTCACTGAGAGCTGGTGTGTCTTGCCCTGCAATTGCAGAAGAGCCACCGTCTTCTCCTCTAGGCAGACCTGTGTGGTCAGTGGAGATAAGCCACCAGCTCTTTCACGGAATGAGCCACGGATTGTTCATGTGTTCATGTGCCAGGTTTTCAGGGATGCTGTAAGTGCTTTGGGTCTCTGATCTTCCTTATGCTGGGGCTCAGGGACAGATGGCACCTCAAGGCAAGATGTCCAGGTTCTGAAAATCACAGCTGGTTTTTGGGTTGGACAGGACAGGACAGCAGGGGCCGTTCTTTGGGTTGGACAGCACAGCAAACCCTTCCTGTTAAATTGTGTTTTCTATATGTACACAGGGCGTACAAACTTTCAATCATCCCTCTTTATGATCATCGGTGGTGGCACAAAGAGCGAGTGGAGCATCCACAGCAAGGTGGTGTTTAGTGAATATTTCTTTGTCTGAGATGGGGAACTTCACACAAACCTGAGGGATCCCGCTGTCTGCCTGGCACTGATGCAGTAGGATCCTGTTTAGTGGCATCACTCAGGACTTGTCATATTATGGTGTGTCACAACATGTCAGCCTCTGACAGGCTGGATACCTGCTATTAACTTGCAGAGTAGTTGCAAATACAAAATCCAGGTGGCGAAGGAAGGCAGTGCCAGGAGCAGGGTGGACGCCCTTTCTGGCAGCTGGGGTACAGCTCTGTGCGCCCGGCTGTGCAGAGTAGCCCTGGGCTTCAGCACGTTCGGCTCGAGCAGGGGCACGCGGGAGGGCAGGCTTTCTGAAAGCGAGGGGCGGAAGCAGACCCCAGAGTGGTGCCAGACAGCTGGATTTGGAAACAATTCCTTCCTGACAACGAGGTATGAGTTTAATCCCAACACAGCATCCAGACACCAGAGCCGGAAGCATTAATAGAAGCAGCAGCCAATGTCCCTTCTGTGGCTGTGGCCGTATCTGATGCTCCAGGGAAAGGTGGAAAAGCAGAAGAAGGCTGGAGACCAAGGAGTGTATCAGATGGGTGAGGGATTTCTTCCTGCTCCTGCATCTGGCCCGTGGAAGTCCCTGAAGTGAGGTTAATTAATTGGCCGCCTGTGAGTGGAGTACAACAAACACAGTAGATCAAGTCTCCTTTTGCCCCTGTTGGCGATATAATTCAAGCCTCAAACCATAGGTTTAATTGCAGGATCACCCTGCTTTGTCATGCAGGTCCTCCCGTGAACTGGGCAAGCTCTGTCTTGAAGCCAGCTGTGCATCTTGCCTCTGGGACCTTACCTGGAAGGCTGGCCTGAACTGTGTGGAGTTGCACTGGACTGAGCAAGGGAGGATCCTGCTGCAGGAGGTGGCATCCACAGAAATGGAAACAGCCAGAAGCTGGAGGCTCAGGCAGAGGTGGTCCTCTGGGACCCTCCTGCAGAGCTGCGGGGAGCATGCAGGTGCTGCTGGTGCAGTGACTGGTGATGCTGACCTGGTTGCTCCTTCTTCCGGTACCCACAGGTGCTGTGTGGGAAGCCCTTCCCCAGCTTTGGGAGCTGGAGGAGAGGAGAGCCAAGGTCCAGATCTGCTGGAAGCCAAGGCAGAGCACATGAGCTGCTCTTGAAATCCTGGCACCTCACCGTGATGGTGCTGTCTGTTGCTGTGCGAGTTGGGAGCTGTTGCAGCCACATCTCCAGACAGATCCCACAGGGTCAAGAGCTCTCTGTCCCTTCCTGCCCTGGGGCAGACGTGGCTGGCAGGCAATGGGATGGATCCTCACCGTCTGGCTGAGCCAGGGACATCCAAGCAGAGCAACCCCCTGCACCCTGCTGGCCACTGACACGGGCCGATCCTCTCTGCTTGTGCTCCCCGTGCTGCTGTGTAGGCACCTTGTGTGCCGTAGGGTTCCTCGTGCTATAACAAGCCAAAAACCAGGCTGACTTTGTTTTATTATTAAGCTGATGAGGTTATTTAGCCCATTTTATGCCCCGTTGAATTCCATGGCAGAGAGCTGGGCTTTGCAAACAGGGATGCTCCATGCCCATGAGTGACGCTTGTGGTGTTTGTTTTGGAGCACCCAAGCCCACACCACTGTTTACTCCCTGGCTATTCTCCTCTTTCTGAGGCTGGTGTGGCTGAGAGAGATGAATGCTCTGTCTGTTATTGTTACCTCTTCTCACTTTTTTTTTTCCATGCTCTCATCACTAGTTTGAGTGCTTCTTATTTTCCTTGCCTCTGAAAGAAGCCATAAAATTCCCCAGACCGTGTGTGGTATGGTGTGCACTTACAAATTACCATTGAAAAATGAATTGCCTTGACAAAATCTAATGTTTTGTGACACAGCACAAATATGCATTTCATTCTTGAAGAGAAGGAAAAGGAGCTCATTGGAAATATTAAATTAAGCAGTGTAACAGCTGAGAATAATTTGGTTTTCTGCTCTGTTGCTTGTGATTTGGTATGGAGTTTGAGGTGGCAGGCCAGTTCCTGTTTAGAGTACAAAGCACACAGATGCCTCCGATTTTATTCCTTGCTTTGGAGCAAGTTGTTTTCACTGGTGCTGGAGGCTGGGTGCAGTTCCGAGCGCGGGTTTTGGGTAAGATCCCAGAGGCAGGGAGCTGAGGTGGAGAACACTGGCCAGTGTGTGGAAACGTTTACCGCCGTGTTGCGGCGGGTCACAGGAGGCTCGTGTGCAGTCTGTATTTTCTGCTGGTTCTCTGGTGGCTTAGAATAAAAATCCATCCCCATTAAGAACAAAGCAGAGCAGGACCGGGTTTGGGAATTCCTGCTACCAGCTCTGAATCCCAGCTGTGGAGAGGCATAAATAAAGCCTTTATTCTCTTCAAGCATCCAGCCTTTTAATCACCTGCAGGGTTTTGTACAGTGACTCGTTCCCCAAAAGAAGGGCCTGGGTGGCTTCTTGCAGATGTAAAACTTTCTGGGTTGTCACCCCTTGTCCTGGCAAAGTCCCGCAGTCATTTATCCTCCCCTTCTGTGCCCATCTCTGGGCTGATGCTCTGGAGTGGTAGGACTCCACAGGAGCACCAATCTCTGCAGGTGGAACAAGAGTTAGTTGTGGAAGCCTGTGTGGTACCAGCCACCAAAGCCTGTCCATATGGATCTGCTCAGTCTTGCTCAGGTGCTTATAGCACAACCATCTCTGTAACCTCTACTTCAGCGGTTATTGGCTGTTTGTTATTTACTGTTCCCTAAAGCTGGTCAGAATTTTTCGGGTCAAGAAGCGTATTTCAGTGGACTTAGAGTATTTTCTAAGGGAAATGTTGACTAGAAACCCCCATGTTTTCTTAGCAGGTTTGAACACATCTGGGCATGTCTTCAGAAAGCCCTTAGCACTGCCTGGCCAGGGACAGCTGACACCTTTCAGCTGAACTCTTCGACGCAGCGCAAAGGCAAAATGAAAAAATTCTGGAATTTCTTATTGGGTGAAGAATCTGCAGGTTTTTGTCCAATTTGGACTGAAACCAGATGAAAACGTTGCCATTTCCTGCAGGGTGGGAATTATGTTTTTCGGATAACTCTGCTCTGTGCCCATATGTCCCATGAGGGAGATGCTTGGAGCTGAACTTCAAACGCAGTACCAAAGGCAGAGCCCTGTGAGGGTCTCCTTGCCCACAGCAGGATCGTGCCCACAGACACCACACTGCTCCTCCAGACCCTCTCCCAGGTGGGTGCCATGGAGCGCACACCAAGGGATGGAGATGAAATCAAATAATGGATCAGGAATGGAGCAGTAAGATCATGATAGATCGTGGCAGTAAAATCATCGTTTGTAGCTCATCCTGTGTGTTGGTTGAATCATGCTGCTGAGGCACTGGAGTATTTGTGTCTGAAAACAGTCCTGCGTGTTGGTGGGGCAGTTCCTGTAGCACCAGTGAGCACAGCCCCATGGTGAGGTGGGTGCTGGACCACAGGAAGCAGGGCGGGCATCACCCCTGTGGCTGCCACAACTTGGTCTCCAAGTCATGACTGTGGAACTGGAACCTGCTGAGGTCGTGCGTGGCTGAGGAAGGTGACAGAGTCCAGATGCAGCAATGCTCTTTGCCTGGTTGAGGGTGGGCAGTGCCTGACTCTCACACCCTTGACATTTTTTGCCTCTGGTCCCAGATGCCCCAATACCCAGAGCTGCTTGTGGCAGTGAGTGATGCTCATGAGGAGCACCACAGCCCTGGCCTGTCCCCCGCTGGTGGCCAGACCGAGGGCAGCCGGGAGCTTGGATGCTTGGACCAACCTGGCCCTGAGGCACATTGTGATTGGCTTCACTTCTCTCCAGCAAAAGCCAAGCGCAGCCCGCCGCTCACGCCAAGGTATCTTTGGCACAAGGATGTGGGTAGAAAACCCACAGGAGTGTCAAAGCCATGGCCAGTCTCCAAAGCGAGAGCAGCATTTGACGGGGGAGAATATGCTTTGGAAAATTTACTTGATCCTTGTTTGGAAGCAGCGCTGAGGAGCTCACGGAGCCCCTCGCAGACACATGCACGCTGCCTTGAGGATATCTGTAGAAAGCAAAGCACTGGAAACATGTTGTCATCCTCCTCCTCCCTCTTGTTCCTGGCAATTGAGTAAATATCCACGGAACTGCTTAGATCTGAGCACAGGGAAGCAGCCTCCCCAGCGTGGCTGCAGCAGCGCTCGGCCCCGGCTGACAGCCAGGTGGGCACCACGGGTCCTATCCCCTGCCTCCCACCAAGGGCACAGTGGCATTGCAGCTCTGTGTTTGCTGGAGAGGGACTGGGCAACAAAAGGGTGCCACAGGCAAGCTCAGTGCTTATGTGGATCATTCACCACTTGCCAGGAGTGATGGTTTCTTCTCTCCCATAGCCAACAGTGAAAGCCAAGGACTAGACATGGCACAGCTAGTGTTGTTTTAGCATCCCTCTTTCTTAAAAAAAAAAAAAAATTAAAAAAGAAAATAAAAAAGAAAATCTGGACAACTTCCCAGATTGTACATCTGTCTGTATAATTTACACCACGAGGATGAGGAAGCGAGGAGGGCTGTAAACTCTTTCCATCTGTGCAATGTGTGTGATGATTTTTCCATGCCTTCCCTGCCTTCCCTGCCTTCCCCCACCCAACGCCGGGCTTGCTGAAGGTTTGCCAGGCAGCGGGCAGCCCCTGCGTGCCAGGGGCGACTCTGTGCCGCGGGTGGTCTGTCTGCCAGCCCTCGGCTCCCCTCGCCCTTTCCTCTTGCAGGGCAGCACTTGAGCAGCTCCTCCCGCTCCCATCCCTCGGGAGCACCCAGACACCTGCCGGGAAATTGCGGTCGGCTGAAAATTTTCCCTCATAACTATTTTGACTGAAAAGGGCATTTTTTGACAATGGGTCCTTTCGCAGGCTGGACTGACTTGCCTTTGAAAGAATCCAACTCCTAGCAGGGCTGGGAGCAGGAGAGGAGATCTGCTGGGCTCACCCTGCCCTGTGGTCCTCTCCCCACCCCTCCAAGAGGTTGTCGTTACAAAGATTTGTTGGGTTACTGAGGACGGGGAAGCAACAGAAATGGTTTCTGATTGTGAGTTTCCAGACTGGTTGGTGGCATAAACATTCTTGTTCCTATATCAGTGGGATTTCCTTGGGGAAAAGCCTGCGCTCCTGGCAGTGGGAGCGTGGCGTGTCAGCACAAAGCGGGACCCACCGGAGCCAGCCATGGGGCGGGTGGGCTCAGCTCCCCATGTGAGACAGGGCTTGCTAAACCCAGCCTGCTCTCCCGAGCTAGCCAGCTTGTTATAAATGTGCAGATACCAATATAGGCTGAGTGGGCGGTGAGAGGGGACCTCGTGTGCTGCATAACTGGAGGGCTTTTGCAGCTATATCAGATGAAGAGATGAATGAAGGAGCAGGATGTTGTCACCTTCCAGCGCCCACTCGCTCTCTGGCACACCAACAGAAGTTGAATTTCTCTCAAACTTCCCGTGAATCACTCCCAGGCACACAGGAGGGCTCAGAGGGTTTCTCTGGAGCTGCTGGAGCCCCATGCACCAGCACTGTGGCTCCTCCGAGTGCAGCCCCGCGCCCCAGCCTGTGCCGGGGCACCCTGGGACCAGCTGTGACCTGCCAGCACTCATGGCATTCTCACGGCACCAGTTACTGTCTCAGGGCCCTTGTGCCAGGACTGTGAGGACAGGGGTTGACAGGCTGCCTTTGGGCTGGCCCCAGTTGTCCCCGTCCCACAGCCCAGCACAGATGATCCCTGCTCACCCCCGGACTGCAGGAACAGCTGCAAAAATAAACCCCAGCAATGCTGTCCCTGCCTTCTCCTGGGCTTTTCGTGCCTGCACAGGGCCCTCTTCCAGGAGGACTAAAATGAGGGCTCTGTTTGTGGTTCCAGGAAAAGGCTGGTGCCTTCCAACTCAGCAAGACAGCTCCCTGGCACCGATGTGTCCCTGGTTTGCAGCCCTGTGCAGGGAGCAGACAAACGGTATTTGTCCTTCCAGGTGCTCTCTGGTGAGCTCTGCAGAACCCTTTCCAGGCTGGTGCCCCACAGCATCCCCATCCGCAGGGCAACCCTCACCCTGAGCTGCTGGCACTGCTGGCAGTGCCCGGAGGGCGAGTTTGCCAGAGAGCAGCACCGATGTGGTTAAGAAACACTAATAAACTTTCTAGGCTAGGCACTCAGGCAGGCACTTCCTCCGTCTTGACATTAAATTCCTATTGGTGTGACTCATTAGCTATTTATTTATTTAAAGCCACTGAGCTATTTGCAATATTTTTAAAAAGCAAACACAGTGTGTGGGCAGAGGAGCTGTTCTGACTAAATGTTCGTCTCAGTGACACTGATGATAACTTATCAGAATAAATAAGGAATCTTCCAATCTTTTTTTTTTTTTTTTTTTAATGGGGAGAGTGTTTAGTGTGTTCTGTAGGAAAAAGTCATGATGTTTCCTTCTCAGAAACTTTTTACCAGCCTGTGTGTTACATCCAGGTTATATCCCCATGTGGGCAGCTGCCTCCACATCCTCCGCAGCCCCAGTTACGAGCAGAATGCATCATCCCCTCGCTCCTCTCTCAAAACCTGCCCAGCTCCCTCCTAGAGCAGTCACTGCAGCGGGGCTGGGTCAGAAACAGGCACCACAGATTAGCTTCTGTGCATCCCTGGGGTTGTGATGGGCAGTCAGGGAGTCCACATGGTCATACTGAGAACAAACTTTGGGCTAATTATAGTTTGGACGTTCTATTTAACTTTCATGCCAGCAGTGATCTTCCGAGATCGCATTCCAACCTGGGAGGTCTGGAGGTGTGCAAAAGCTCAGATCAAGCAGGGAACCTGAAAAATCAAACACTTCACATCCCCTTAGGTTTTAAAGTTATCTCATTTTTATATAACCCAGCTTGGTACAAATCCAGGAAAACTTTCTGCTACCATCAATTCTAGGGAAAATGTGGCTTTTCTGCCATTTTGAAGTTTACAATTTCACTTCCCCAAAACAGGACTAAAATTTTGAAAGACAGCGATCTCATCCTTGCAACAAACCCAACAGGAGCAGTTTTATGAAATCTTCTAAAGCATTCCTTTGAAATACCAGCAATCCCAGAGACAGAAAATGCCCGTTTCTGCCCAGGAGGTCGTGTCCTGCTCAGCAGAGTGGCTGCAAGGGGCAGTGGGTGGTGCTGGTGGGTGCCCCATGGTGCAGGCAGGTGTCCCGTGGCACTGACACGCTGTGTGTGCCACTGGTGCTGTACCTGCTCCTCAGGCATCTCCATCAGAGAGGAGAGCAGGACAAAGGTGTCCAACATGGATTCTTAGTGATCAGCTTTATTTTTTCAGTCCAGTTCTTAGAAATTTCAGAATTCCCCCTATGGCCACACTCCTCTTTTCACACATTTCGGCAAAGGGGAGGATGCTGAGCTCACCTGAGCAGACGTGTCCTCGATCATCTGCTGGTGTCCACTGCTGTGGGCTCCTCATCCCTTCCTGCAGAGCCCAGGGACAGGAGCTAAGCCCTTGGGTGGCTGCTTTTCAGGTGGTCCTGGGGAATGTTCAGTTCCAGGGCTGCTGCTTGGGGGGTCAATGGCTCTCAAGTGCCAGCCTCTTCCAGCTACCTCCACAACTGTCCCCGATGCCAAAATAGCCGTCCTGCCACAGTTCTTGCTGCAACAAGTCAACTGCTTTTATCTTCAAACTCAGATTAAAAAAAAACCCCAAAGTGAATATAACGTCTTGCAGAATGCCTCCCTTTGTAAATCTCCTGCCTGATGCACCAGTCACATCATGTTACGTTATGCTTTGAAACATAACATGATGTGACTGAAGCAACATATGACGGATGGTGTATCAGCCAGGAAATGGAAAAGGACCCAATTTTCTAAAGAGCATTGTTACAGAAACAAACAAGATGCCCTTTTAACTTGTATTGATTGATTGCTAAAGAATAAGCTCCGCTCGTACTTTTGCAAGTACTGTAATTAGTTGGTAGAGCTACCTGGAGGGGGAAGAGCCAGATGGGTGCTGCTTCCTCCTGCCAGGAGGTAGGGGAGGAGGCAGAAGCATGGGAGCAGGTGGGAGGTGGGACAGTGTCCGTGTCAGGTCCATGCCCAGGAGCACCACACACTCATAGCAGCAAAGAGCCCGTCAGACTCCCACCCACCCTGCTGGTTTTGGGCCTCTCAGACATAAAAGACTGGAAAAGCAGTTTCCTGGTGGGCTTCCATCGCTGGCACCGCCACCCTGGCTCAGTCACCCTGCTCCGTGAGACTCCCCTGAGCAGCAAACATCTCTCATCCCGCGTCCTGTCACGGCCAAGGGGAAGAGCCTCGTCGCTTGGGTTTCTGCAGCTCTTTGCATAACAGTTGCTCTTGTCCCCCCCTTCTTTCTTTTGATTAGCAGCTAAAAATCACAGATATGTCTGGCAGGACAATGCCTTTGACAGCAAAGGGAATATTAGGGTCAAGCTTTATTAAGAAAGAAGCTATTGAAATGACATACTCAAACATATTGCTATTAGGGACTTGAAGAGTATTTGCCTCATTAATGTAAAAGGTAGCTAGCAATCTTCTTGATCAACAGTGGCAATTTATTTTAAAGTGTCCATTTTCTGGATGTCAGAGGAAGACTTTTATTTATAATCTTATTTTCAATTTCCACAAAGAACACTTCACTCACGCTCCGTGCAGGGTTTTTTTCAGACAATAACCGATTATAAAACTCTGCTCTCCCCCCCCCCACACATCCCCCTTGTAGTAGTGTTGACATATGGAAATGAATCAAAATGTAATAGGCATAATTACCAGCATTGTGTGCAGGCTACAATTAGTGTCTCTTCAAAGCAGACTTGTAATCAAAAGACACCAATAGAAGAGGGGAAGAAGCGAGCGGACGGTTCCTGGGATGAGCCTGGGCTGGAAGAAGTTTCCCAGCGGGTGGGAGCAGAGGGGGTGCCCGGCCGGGACACACGGGGGTCCCGGCGGGTGGGAGAGCTCAGCCATCGCCGGGACAGGTGACAGTGGCCCCAGGTGCAGCCTGCTGGCCCTGCCAGCCCCACTGGCCCTGCCTGACCAGTGCAGGCTGAGGTGGCACAGACCAACTTTCTTCCACAGACAAAGGCTGTGAGAGGCACGCGATGGTTTCATGTCACCAGATTGATCACCAGGGGAAATGCAAAAACAGTAAAAAAAAAAAACAAACAAACCACGACATCACATTTCAAAAGCCATATTTAAATTTTTCAAAGAAATTAAATTAATTGGAATTATTTTCAAAATTTGTTCAACAAGTCAAAACAAAAACTAAAAATTGTATTCAAAATGAAATAGCAACTTTCTGTTCTGCTCATCTCGGAATTAGCTCAGCAGAACTTTTCAGGTCACCACTAGTGGTCCAAAATTATTTGTATTTTACTTTTTCATGTGTTTTATGAACTGGAGAATATATTATTCACATGACTCTGAACACAAGATACGATTTCAGTGTAAGCAAAATCCCATTACTTTGTGTTCCTTCAAACCCCGGTTAAGGTGGCGGATCTAAATACAGCTGCTTGACAGTTTTGCAATTCAATTTTTACCTGTCAGAGATGTATCAAGCTGAAACTATTTTTGCTGGAACATTTCTATGTTAATAAGTTTTTGATTTGAAATAATCCCCCCGCCCCCAACATATGCTTTAATAAGGTTAAAGCATTATCTGTTGGCCCTCCTGGAAGGGACTGCTGGATTTTCATTTTCAAATTCATTTTGTTGCCTAATAGTTTTTAAAAATCAAAGTCAGAATGAAACATTTTCGGCCATTATTCACCTGACTGCTTTATTCACCCAAACTGCACGTTTTTCCCAGGAAGAGGTTGAGGGGGAGTTGTTGAGATTGGGAGGGATTTCCTCTGGCAATCCCTGGTGCCGCCAGAGCCCCTCCTGAGTCAGCCCCTCTTGGAGCTCCACGGGACACCCTGGCAGGGGCCCTGGCACCTTCTGACATCCACCTGTGCCCCGGCCACCCTGCTGCCAGGGGGGTGCAGGAGCCAGCTGGGGGGAAGCTTGGGGCAGAGCCCACCCCACCGGCACCAACACTGCCTGGGGAAGCCCTTGCAGGCTGAGGAGGGGGAGGGGGTGTCGGTGGGTTGATGACAGTGGGGTCCTGCCTCTTCTGGCTCTGCGGGAGCATGGCTGTTCCCCGGGGACAGCTGCTCGGAGCAGAAGCGGCTCCTTCAAAGTCAGCAGAGAGACACTGGTGTCATCCAGGGAAGGATCAGTCCCCTTACCAGCGGGTCTGTGTAGGAGGAGGACTTATATTTGTTTGCAGGAGCCAGATGGTTAAAGAAGAGAGTGATGAGTGACATAATTGCGAGAGCAGGAGCCATGAAAGGAGAGGGGGAGAGAAAGTCGCCGGGGGAAGCGAGTCCTGAGGGGCACAGCCCTGCACACCCTGCGCCACAGAGCTGAGGGGTCGCGCAGCACCAGGGAGAGCCGGCCCTGCGGCCTCGCATCCCGCACCAGTTCCTCCAGGGGCATCACTCCGCACTAGACACCCTTCCTCCCTGGCTTGGGGTACACAAAGAAACTGAAATGCAGGCTGGAAAAGTTATGAGGACAGAAGTGGCGGGCGTGACCTTGTCATCATCATGAAGTTCATGATCTTAAGCAGCTCTCCGTTTATTAATGGAGGAGCCATTTATTAACCTGCTAAATTCAGTTATGCTGGCATAAATCTGAAGTAACCCCACTGAGTATGGATTTATGTCGGCGTAACTGAGGGGAAAGCCTGGCTGGTGTCTTTGTCCACAGCTCCATATGGGAACTGCAGGACAGGGTGTCGCTCTGGTGTGCTGGGGGTGGAGAGGAAGCTTGAGATGTCAGCACCAAAGGCAAGTTTAAAGCAGCAGGTCAGTTTCTTCAGAGCAATGTCCAGGAACACCAGTGCTTCCCACCTCGTGTGTGTCTGCCCAGACCAGAGCTCAGCACATCTTTAGCCCAGGGAAGCGGGAGATGAGAGCACTCAGTTGCAGGTTGATCATCCTGCATCTATGAGTCCTCCTTGGTGGTGACAAAACCTTTTCTCAAACGAGGTCTGGAGGAGGGGGTTAGGGCCACGCTGGCATTGCCGTGTCCTCAGCATCCTCCCTGCACACCTGCAGCAGCAACCCCTGCACCGCTGCTGTAGCCCAGCACCCACAGCCCCCGGCTCAGGGGCTGGAGCAGCTCCATTGCCATGGTCCATGGTGGGTCAGCTTCTCTGGGCAGTAAAACAGGGAAGAAATTAACCACTGGCTAAACAAATCCCTCTGCTCCGGCCACAGCTAAAGCCTCAGGTCTCCTTTTACCTGCATGGGAGCATGGATTTTAAACAGGCAGAACACATCTGTTGTGTTTATTCTCTCATTCCTAGTGTTTAATACAGGCTACTGAGCAAAGGCAGTGCCAAAGATGCTGGAGAGGAGGAGAAATCTTCCTCTGAAATTTTAACTGTTGGGTCTTTGAAGGAGCTGAAGAGGAAACATGGATCTGAATTTGGAATTACATTTTAAGCCTTCCTGTAGCCTTTTAAAATATCAGAAGGAGGAAGGATCTGCTATCCTAACCATCGGAACTGGGCACAACCTCCTCTTTAAATGTGTATAAAAAAATATCCCATGGCTTACTGTTGCCTTTGCTTATCTGCCTGCTATTCTGAGGCTGACTTCATCTCCAGCGCGCAGTAGCTCCTTTCACAGCCCTCAAGAATAGGGAGGCTCTCGCTATTCCTGTCACGCGCCGCGCGGGTCGCCTGGCCCCACTCTTATCAGCAGAAGGCACATGGAGCACTGGGGGATGCCCCGCGCCCGGCTGTGCTGGTTCCAGTTCCGTCTCCGGCATCGGGCACGGGGTGAGCCACTGCTGCGACCCGAGGGTCTGGTTTTCTCCCTCTTTTCTGAAAAAGTAGGATCTTAGCAGCCTGGAAGTGAATAGACCATGGCAACTTCTTTGAAGCTGTTCTATAGACGTGGGGTGTTTCTCTGCAGTCTTCCTGGGAGGAGCGATCTCTAGCTGATGCCTGGTTTGGTTGTAGCTGCCCAAGGATGCCCCTACTGAACCAAACCCCCTGCTCCTGGGTGTGGCAGTCCAAGGGTTTGGGGCCGGGGCTGGGACTGATGCTGGCAGAGCCCATTCCCAGAGCAGAGCTGCTCTCACTGCCCAGGGAGTGTGGAGCAGAGAGCTCTGCAATGGGCAGCCCTGGGAATCATCCCATTCTGCAGCCAGCGCTGGGGAGAGAACCTGCATTGGCCTCATTTACTCCCAGCAGCACCCAGCCTCCTCCCCTGCCCCCTGGAGATAGGTCCCCCAGGTCCCCCCCAGGTCCCCTCATGCCACAAGCAGCTGGGTGCATGGTGGCGGCAGTGCTGGTGCCCTGCCTGCCCGGTTCCCACACCTCACAACCTGCCATCGCTTTGGCTTTTCTGACGCCTGGTGGCATTGAGCAGATATATAGCCTACCTTGGGGCAAAATAACCCCATAATAGTACAATTAGTGGCGCTATTATTTCAGTGTCCTGCAGAAATGTGTCTGAAGAGCGGAGCTGGGCTCTGAATGAAGCCAGAGGGTGAACATGCTCACTCTGGAGGGAGTGTCCCCTCCCACACCATGGCTTCATGATCCACTGCAGAAATAAATACGTACTCATCTGTGACTGCCCGTGAACACTTCAAATAAGAAGCATTTTCTTGATGAATTAGTGGGCTTTTGAATAAAGAAACACTCCTCCCCCAGAACACCTACACACTCCAGTGTACGCCCTCTCTCCTGCTGCCTGCAGCAGAGCATGCACACGCAAGTGCACATGTATGCACACACATGCACACGTATGCATACACACGCACGCGCACACAAAGCCACCCCTCCCGGGCTCCCTGTTCCACTTCTCCCAGTCCGATGCTGGAAGGTGCGGAGCGTTGTGCCCAGGGAGGGGTGGGCATTCGGCACCTCTGACAAGCAAGCCCACGCACTCCCACTGCCCATATGGTTTTTGCGCACATACTTTTAGCTGAACTTGCTTAGGAAGCATTTTGTTCCTCAGACCATTGTGGGAAAATTTATCGCTGGTTTTTCTTTTTTTTTTTTGGCAATTTTTTTTCCCCTCCTGTCATTGTCTTCTCCAGCTCTGCTGGAAACTGTAATTGAAAATAGACTGCAAAGCATTGCCATGGCCCCCACCCCCAGGAATGAGTGTCCCCAGCTCCTTTCTGCTGCCTGCTGTGAGGAAATCTCCAGTCATCCCTGACACCTTTGATGCTTTACGCAGCCCTGGAGGTAAAACACTCCAAGACCCTCAGAAATCCCTTGCCACGTGCAGCAGAGACTGAAAAGTGAAGCTTCTCCTTCCCTTCTTGATTCTTTGGTTTTGCACCACATACTCCAGTACCACCACTGGGAAATGGGCAGTAAGGGCTCCACTGCACAGCCCTCTGATGGATGGTGCAGCGTCCAAACCCCACCGAATCACCCTGTGAACCTCGTGTTCTGCTTCTTTTTAGGCTTCTGTTCCCCCAGCCAGCCTGTGTCCTACTAACAGGCTTTCCCTCGCTCTCTCGTTTCCCTCAAACTAAAAGGCGGTGTTTCCATTCCCTGTGAATTTCATAATTGTGAAAAGTCTCCTCAGTACCGGAGACAAACTTTGCATTTCTAAATTTTCTTCAAGACACTTCTAGTCTGATTTGCATCAATTGCAAATCTTCTTTTTGTCTGTTGTTTTTTCTGTCTATCTCAGTATTTCAAGGTCAGAAGGGGTTCCAGACCAGGCAATCTGCCCTGCACACACCCCAGTCTGTGCATCTCTACAGTCCCGGCAGCTTTGGTTGGAGCGGAGTGGGGATGGGGGGATGGATTCTCCCAGGGTCTGTCAGGTCCCACCAACTAACCCACCACACGCATGTAGAGTCCCTGCAGAAACTGCACTCGGTCGGGTGATTTGGGAAGAAATCTAATCTCACCTTAATTTTCTTAAATAGTATAAATTTCTAAAGAAAAGACATTTGAAAGCGAAATATCAAAATGTGACATTTGGAAAATGTTAAAAAGAACATTGTTGCATTATTGAGATACTTCATTTCAATTTTCTTTGAAATTAAACTTTGCCAAAACTGAGATACTTTGTTTCAATTTCCTTTGAAATTAAACTTCCTCAAAATCACATGTTGCCATGGAAAGTTTGTCCCATAAACCGGCAATTTCAAAAGGTCTGGCACCCAGATTTACCACTTTGCCAGGGCCCCGGAGGGGAGGGCAGGAGCCGGGTGCATGGGCAGTGGCCCTGAGCCCACGTTGGCAGGCAGGGTGCTGAGCCTCCGGCCCCGAGCCACTCCCGCCGTGCCCATCACATCCCGACAGCCCCAGCAGCACTGATTTGGGAAAAGCAGCTTCTGCAGAGAGATAGACAAGGAGCCCGGGCTCTGGGATCCAGCACAGATTTGGTCAGCCCGAGGAGAGTTCACTTTTCATTAAAGGTTCTGCAGGACAGCAGGGCTCGCAGCCTTTGTTCCCCGTCACTTAATAAAGCCTGTGTAAATCTGTGGGCTTAACTGCTCCATTCTGGACCAGAACAGTCTTCAACCAGGCAGCAACACACAGTCTGGTTGCAACTGTCCTGGCCTAGTTAACACACTCCTGTGATTTGCAATTATTGGCTGTTAATATTTAAAATAATAACCACGCCCCGTAGCCTGTTTTGAGCCCCGCAGCCAGCGCTGGCCTGGCGGGAGTGCTGGGGCTGGCTGTTCTGGGTGGTCCCGTCCAGACTTCACCAACCTTTTCCTTTTTGGCTGGAGGACTGAGTGCTGCTCAGCCAGACCCTGGTGACGGTGACCCCCATGGCACCAGCGTGCCAGGGCTGGCACCAGTCAGTGGTGATCCCAGGGCAGGTGCTCCCATCCCACCGAGTAAACTGCCTCGTTCCCACACTTCGCTTTGCTTGCGAGTACCGGTTCTGCTAAGCTGCAGACACGGGTCCAAAGGCCAAGCCTGTGCCAGCTCTGGGTTTCCAGTCAAACCCAGCACTCATGGGAATTAATCCCAACTCCTTCCCCAGTCTCCAGACAGCGTTCTGCGGTTGGCTTCCCCCATGAGTGTGCAGCGTTCATGGCAGCAGCAAGGGACATGCTCAGAATGCACTACCAAAAACTAAGATTTTCTTTTCCTCTCACCTCACTGTTGGGTTATTTATGCAAGTTAATTGATTATTTTGTAGTTGTTGTTGCTTCATTGCAGCAGGGAGAGAAGCTGAGCTGGCACGAGAGCAGCTCCTATTCGAATGCAGCTTTCTGCAGTCAGCAAAAAGACGGCAGAAAATGACCCTACAATTAAATCACACATTTTGGATAAATCTTCCCTTCGAAAAAGTTGGTCTCTGCTTTAAAACAAGGTGGCATGATGAGCTGCTATGAAATCAGCCCGGGCATTAGGCAGAAAAGAGCAGTTTGTGTTTTGGTGTTGATTTAAAAGCACTGTGTTACTGAAAGACTTCATACCAAATGGGTGACTCTTGTCCTCTGTTCCTTGGTGACTCATGGAGATTATCGCGATATGCAGATGCATTTTCAGAGAGATCTCTTCACAGAGCTGTTTCCCATCCCCTGCATCTCTTGGTGGGGTATTTGCTGAATTTCAGTGAGGCCCTTTAGGATGAAATTAATTCAGTTTAGCAGCCGACAGGCTCCAAATCGATTCATTCTGCAGTCGGGATAGTTTATGGCCAAGGAGGATGGTTTTCAGCACGTGGTGCTGCACTGACACATCTGCAGCCGCTGAAAGGAAACCCTGTGGAGAAAAGGTATCCACAAAACTATCCCTTTTATGTTTGGGAAATAATAGTTATTTGACTGCTCAGAAGGCTGACAAAACCTCACAGGAAAACTCTGATCGCAGCCGTGCCGAGACAGGGCCCGTGCCCAGCACAGCAGCTGTGCTGCTCTGCTCTGCGTGGGGAACCGTCCCAGAGCTCGCTGCCTCTTGTTACCCCAGCTCAGCTGCCGTGGCCCCGCTTGGCTTTGTCTTTTCCTCGACAGCAACAGCAGTTATCTGGCAATCACAGGGAAAGCCAGCAAAAGGAAAGGCAGGGCTGGGTGCAGCGTGCGAGGGGGGTTGCAGGTGGGTGGGTGGACTGCAGATGGAGGGCAGGATACATCTGCCTGCCCCTTCCATGGTGTGCGCTGTGGGTAATGGGCAGAAGCTGTAGCCAGGACAGAGACACTGGCTGGTCTTCTCCTGTGCCTTGCAAAGAGCAAATCATAGAATCATAGAATGGTTTGGGTTGAAGGGACCTTTCAAGGTCATCCAGTGCAACCCCCCTGCAGGGAGCAGGGCCATCTGCAACCAGAGCAGGGTGCTCA
>JANIJG010012532.1:0-17749 GCA_024611175.1 Megaceryle torquata
GTGGAGTCTCCTGCTCTGGAGAGATTCCCACCCCGCCTGGACCCTGCGCTGCTGGGCCCCCTGCTCTGGGTGACCCTTCACTATCCCACCATGTCCCTCCTGTCCTGCACCCAGAGCCATGTCCCCAGGAGTCACCAGGCGCTGCAGGCACCGAGCCGGGCATTGGTTCAGGTAATCTCTTTAATACTGTGTAATACTTTTTTCTTTTCTTTAAAATACAGCATTTCTTGAGGTAGACCATCACAGCTCAAAAGCATCTTCTTTCTCCGACATTAATAAGACATGAATTAAATACTTTCATGTACAATACGTTGCAAAATGAGGTAGAAATGGTTACAGAGAGTGTACAAAGTCCAATATGATAATAATAATAATCATCAAAAGCCTTCAGGAACCCAGTACCACTTTTTGGAGGAAGTTGAGCTGGGGGAGGTGATGGAAGACCCCCGACCCCCCCCCCCAGTAATGCCCTTTGCATTCCCTAACAGGAAACTGAAAAAAAACACTTGGGAAAATGGCCCAAATCCAGCAGCTGCCTCCCCTCTGCAGGAGGGTGTTGGGGGGGGGGGAGGGGGACCCTCCTGCTGAGGGGCTGCATCCCCTCTGCATTGCAGACCCTGAGGTTATGGGGGGGTGATGCTCTTTGGAGGGGGGGTGGCCCTGGAGCAGTTGCCTCCCCCAGCAGAATAGAGCGTTCTAAAAAAAAAAAAAAATTAAAAATCAAAACTAATACTTATTTTTAATCAGGGAAATACAAACCAACCCCCACCTGCAGTCCATGCTCAGCCCTGAGAGGCTTTTTTTTGGTGGGGGGAAGAGGGGGCGTTGAGAGTGATTTCCCCAAAGTTTTTACGGGTGTTTGATGGGAAGACAAAATTCGCTTATTTTGAGGATAAGCCTGCTCCAAAAAGTGGTGCTTCCAAACTACGGCGCTAACCCTCTTTCCGTCAAAGACACGTTACTCCACCAAACGCTACAACAGCGACATTTCCAAAATAAAATACAAAAAAATAAAATTAAAAAAAAATATGGCATAATATACGTGAAAAAGCACCCAAAATACATTCAACTTTCATCTTTGTGACAGCTTCAAGTTTTGTTTTGGTTTTTTTTTTTTTCTTCTTTTCTTTCTTCCTCCACCCCCTTTTGGAAGCAAATGCATGAGGCAGATTTTGTCCCATCTCTGAAAAACTCTTTTAAAATAATCTCTGTTTTTTTTTTTTTTTTCCTTTTCTGAGAAGATATAAAAGAGTTTTTAAAAACACATTCTTTTTTTTTTCTGAGGTAATTCTTTTCCTGAGTAGTTAAAAAGAAAACAAACAAACAAACAAAATCCTACATACCTTACAAAAATAAAAACCCCAAGTCTAGTATATTAAACAATCTACAGAATTTTACTCCAAAAAGCCCCTGGTTTTATCCCCCCCTCCCAACCCCGGTGTCCTCTCCGCCCTCCGCTCCAGGACATCACCACGTGCGAGGGGACAGCTTTGATCAAAAGCCACCCGAGGTATTTCTGTTAGGAACCATAAAAGCAATTAAAAAAAATAATAATAAAAATAATAATAATGGAGCCTCTGGGTAAGGGCGGGAGGGAGCTCGTGCAGCTGACGCCGGATCCTGAGGCACCTCCAGCCCCCGCGCGTGGCATCGCTGCTGGCCTGGGGACAGATGAGCGGGAAAATAATAAATAGGTTGTCCTGAGTTCAGTGAGCGACGGCTCCCGGGGATCCGAGGAGGGGAGGAGCCTGGAGAGTCCGTAATTGGAAAGAAGAGGTCGGTCGTGGTGCCGCCAGAGCTGCCCGGGGGTCCCTGGCACGTTGATGAGGGGATGGAGCCCCTGCAGACCCCAACCCAGCCCCTCCACACCCCGCATCCATTGGCCAAGTCCTGGAACTGGCCCTGGAGCGTCAGGTTGGGGCGAAGGGTCCGTCCTGGTGCCGCCATCGCGGCCGCGCCATCAGTGCCTGGTGCCATAGAGCTTATCCCACTCCAGGAACAAGTCCAGTTCCTTCTGGGAGGCGGCGGGGCGGACCTTGCGGAAGGCCTTCTCAAAGTCCTGGTAGGAGGTGGGCTGGATCTGGCCCGGCAAAGTGTGCAGCGTGGTGGCCCCGGCATGCTGGCAGAGCTGGATCAGCTCGCCACCCGAGAAGCTCTCTGTGTGCTGCACCAGGGAGGCCATCTCCCGCTCGCTCAGGCAGGAGCTCTGCTGAGCCAGGGCGTGATGGAGGATCTGCTGCCGGGCGATGCTGTCCGGCGGGGAGATGTAGAACCGCTTGGCGAAGCGCCGGTGGGAAGCTTCGTCCATGCTACCGGGACGGGAGGTGGTCCCGATGATGACCACATTCTGCTCGGATGAGGTAGCCACGTTGTCCAGGTAGGAAAGGAGCTGGGACTTAAGGTTGCTCACCTGGCTGCCATCCTCGCCAGCCCGGGCCACCAGCAAGGACTCTGCCTCAGTGATGAGCACCACTGCAGGCTGCCGGCAGCTGGCCACGAAGAAGACGGTCTGCAGGATCTTCTCGGCTTCAGCTTTCCAGGTGGAGAGCAGGGTGGTCCCACTGAGCTTCAGCAAGGTGGAGCCCAGCTGTGTGGAGATGCAACGGCTCAGCAGGGTCTTCCCTGTGCCGCGAGGACCGAACAGCAGGATGGTCCGAGGCGGCCGGCTGGCCCCGGTGTAAGCACCAGGACGCAGGATGGGCCACACCAGCTCCTCCTCAATGGTGGCCTTCACAGAGACCTGCCCAGCAATGTCCGTCCACTGCACGGGCGGCCCCCGCTCCACGATCTTGGTGTTCACCAGCTCCAAGACCAGGGGGTCGACGTTCTTGGGCTGCTCCTCCACTGCTGGGCTGACAAAGACGGGCGCTTTGGGGGGCAGCCGCAGTGGGAAGGGGGGTCCCGACTCGGCCGCCCGCTCCCCATTGGCGAGGGGGGGGCTGAACTTCTCGAAGGGCTCTGTTGACCGCAGCGGAGCATCCCCAGCGCCATAGGGTGGTGACACCATACTCTTCATCGGCTGCCCACCGTACTTGCTGGCGTGCTCCTCGGTGTTCCCAGCTCCTGACGACCGCTTCCCAGGCTTGAAGGCCACCTGGGCAGGCTCGGTGCTGCCACTGAAGCCATTGCCCCGGCACTCGCCGTTGTCCGCCATGGGATAGGGAGACTTTGGCTGCTCGTAGCTGTATTTCCGATATCTGCCCTCCCCCTCATCCTCCCCGCCAGAGATGTCAAAGGCTTTCCTCTTCAGGGCCCCCGCTGCCTCGGTGCCAAGGGGTGGCACAGCCAGGGGGGCCAAGCCAGCACCCTGGTAGCCATAGCCAGGGACCCCAGGTGGGCGCGCAGCGGGCGGCGGGGCCGGGATGGGGGTGGGGGTGGCGATGCCGGAGGGCAGGTAGGAAGCGGAGGGATGGGGTGGGTGGATGGTGCTGTAGCCTGGCTGCGGCGCATAGCTGCCGGCAGCGTAGTTGTACATGGGGCCAGAGGAGCTGTAGCCTGGCACCAGGGCGGGTGAGGGGTGTGGGGGCTGCAGGAGCCCTGAGCCGTGGAGGGCAGGGGGGTGCGGAGGGGGCAGAGCCGCTGCCGGCTGGGTGCAGTAGCCAGAGGGCAAGTAGGTGCCACCATAGCTTGAGGGGTACTCCTGAGATGACCCGAGCCCGCCGGAGCCGGTGGCGGCTCCTCCGCAGGAATTCCCGGGGTACATGGGGTCAGTGAGGTTGGCGGACACCACGGGGGAGCCGCCGAGCCCGATGGCCCCACCGCTGGGCGGGACGGCAGGCGGCACCACCCCCTTGGTGCCAGGGAGGCCATCGTGGATGGGGGTCAGGGAGTAGGTGCCGTCAGAGCCATGAGCCACTGGCCAGGGCTCCCCGTCCCCCTTCTGCCCGTTAACCGGCCCGAAGGCTCCATCCCCGTAGCCGCTCAGAGCTGGGCGCTCGTAGGGTGCGTCCAGCACCCCTGAGTACTTCTCCGCGTACCTCTTGAGGAGGTTGGAGGCGGTGAGCGCCGAGATGTCGTCGTTGGCCCAGGCGTAGTTGAAGCGCTGCCGGGTGCTGGGGTAGAGGTCGGACTTGTGGGCCGGCGAGGAGGTGGTGGAGGAGACGTCGAGGTGCTGCTCCGGCCACTGGTTCAGGGACTGGGCATGCTCTGGTGACCAGTGCATCTTCGACAGACCTGTGGGGGACAGGTGAGCACAGGGTGAGAGCAGCAAAATGCGGACGAGCACCTCTCTGCAAGGGGGATCTCCAAAAGCCACTGTGCTGCCCTCTCCTCCTGGACCACTTGCCACCTCCTCATTCCAGGCTCAGCCTTTGCTGGAGCCTTTGCTCACCCCCTGGCACTGGTGCCAGTGCTGATGGGCTGTGCCTGGTCCCACCAAAACAAGTTCTCTGGCAAAGGGGAAGAGAGGAACACCATAATCATGTCCAGACCCACCCCTGCACCGGGGCTGCACTGGAAAACCCACACAGGAGGAGCTCTGGAGGATCTCCCAGGGGGTCCCCATCATCATCCCCACCATGTCCCTTTCATCATGAGGATGCTGAGGTCAGTGTTACCCTCTCTTGCTCCAGCCTCCCAATACCAGGTGGTCCCTGAGTGCTCGCAGAGGGTGGTGGCAGAGCCCCCCTCACCCCCCCATCACCATTGCCCCCCCAACCCTTATGACCAGTGCCTCGGGGGATGACTAAAGCAGGACCCAAGGGGAGGGGACCTTGGGCACCGGTCACTCGCCTCACGCAGCCTTTAAGCCACTTTGTGCCCAGCGCACAATTAGATTACTTAAGGCTTTAATTGACTTAGCTGGCATTTGGGCTTCCACTTTGGCTATCAAACTGACACAAGAGGATTGAAATGGCGGCTTTGCGGGGCTTTAGCCGGCAGCCTCCCTGCATTTACCGGCCGCTATTAAAGGTCTCCCGATAGATAAATGCTCAGGCAGAGCCTGCGGGAAAAGGGGCCTTTTTAATGAACACAAAGGAGAATCAACCTGAGCTCCTGCAGCAGCTCTTCCCTGAGCCCCAAGCGGGCTCTGGCTGGGTGCCGATGGACCGAGGGGGCCCTTCTCTCTGCCTGAGAAGCTCTTAAAGAGAAAAAATGAGGGAATGGATGAACCTGGGAGGAATAGCTTTTTTTCTTTTTCTAATTTTTTTTTTTTGAAGGAACTAAAGCAGGAGGAGTTTCCCTCCTTGCTCAGACCACCATGCACTGGTATACAGTACAGACCCCAGCTGATTCTGGCCCCTCAAAAAATACAGCCTGCCAATTCCTGGGGCTCAAGGCAGGAGAAAAGGGGGTTGGGACGTGGCTGATTGCTCCAGCATCCTCCACAGCACAGGGCTGTGTGTGGAGCAGCCCAGCAGGAACGAGGTGCCACCACCACGACCGGCAAATCCTGGAGGCATGTGTTCACCCCCACCCACCCTTCCTGAAAGAAGGGAGGACCCAGCAGCCCACAGCCCAAGCAACTCCACATCCATCTTCTCTTGCAAGACAGCGTCAGGCAGCGTGAGCTCCACCTCCGAGGCCAACGCACCCCAGGGACGGACACGAACCCGCACAACGGTCGCTTCTCCCAGGAGCGCCCAGCTTCTCCCCAGAACCGAGATTGACACCAAAACTGGTGTCTGCAGATGAGCCTGGTGATGGGAACACCTTTTCTAAGAGCCTGCGAGCGGGTGGCTGAGAAGCCCACCATGATGGCACGGGCTCCTCGAGCAGTGGGTCTGGTGCCAAATGGAGATGGGCAGCAGGGGTGGTGCCAGATGCCACAGAAACAAACCCAAGCACAGAAGGACCAAGCAGCAAACCCGCCTCCAGCCAAGCCCTTTAAAGACAAGATGTGTACGGGAGAAGAAAGGCTGAAACCCCCAGAAAACCCGCTCGGGGCTGGGAAAACCAAGTGGAGGGGGAGGGCAGGCAGTCAGGGAGAAGTTGTCAGGGGTTTGAAATGGGATGTGAATGAGGCGGCAGAGCGGGACAGATGTTTCAATGCTCCCCTTGGCAGTGTGAGAAAATTACTGTCCAGTGACCAAATGGCCAGGCTGGTTCCCACCCTCGCTGCTGCCCATTATCCCCAGTGCAAGACAAAGGCAGGCAGGGGGGGCTGGGCAGGGGAGAATCCTATTGTTCCCGCCCGCCCTAATTATGGAAATCTTGTTAATCTATTCAGCAGCGACTCTGAACTGGGCTTTTGTTCAGGGGCTCTTTAGTGGGGCGCACCGCCGAGGGTGTCCAACGGCTCAGCGTTGGATGGGGATGGCAATGGGGATGGGGATGGGGATGGGGATGGAGATGGGAATGAGGATGGGGTGCTCTCCCCCCTGCCCGGGAAAAAGCTCTCCTAGGGGAATTTGAGGCCATGAGGACACAGAGTTGTCCTGAGCAGCATCCCAGTTCCAGGAGCCTTTGTTGGAGCACAGATATCTCATCCACAGCCCTTGTAGTCAGAGCATGCTATGTATGCACGCATGTATTTAACCTGTTCATGTCCCGGCCCCACGTATATTCATCCGCTGCTCACCTTGGTGCAGAAAAACTCACAGCAAACCCTATGCCAGCAAATGGAGATGACCCACAGGTAGCATCTGCTGGTGGATGCAGCATCCCTAGGGGGATCAGGAGAGGGCTGGAATGGATTTGGAGGGCAAGGAAGCAGAGGCAGTACAAGAGCAAACATGTTCGAGCTGAGGATGCACTAAAACCAGGGTTTAAATCCAGCCAAACTCCCCCAGAAAGAGGGTCCAGCCCCACAGGAGGTCACCCCAGAGGGAGAGATGCTCAGCCCCACAGTCCAGGCTCTGGAGGTATCTCAAGGTCTCAGCCAGCTCCTACTGCTCCACAGAAGCATCTCAGCCCTTGTGAGGGAGCAGCCGCTGCCACCCTTTGGCTGCCGGTGCCAATGAAACCACCACCATTGTGCTTCGCTTGTCCTGCCGCTGTCTTGCTGGTTTAAAAGCTCATGGTGCCTCTTTCTGCAAAGCTGTCAGCTCAGAGGATTTGTGATTTATTCCAAAAGGCATTGAGCAGTTCCATGATCCTGGCAGCTCCAGCCGCAGCACAGCCTGATGCCATCGGCTTCCCGGGCAGGGAGAACACGACCTGGTTCCAGGTTTTTAATTCTCTGGTGTGCTAACTTTGGGGCAAGAAAGGGCAAACCTGGCTGCTGGAAGTCCCATGTCACAGCCCAGCCACCACCAACGCTCCTCCTATCAGAGAAGTTGTGCATGATGGATCTTTGAGGCTGGACTTAGCTACCAGCATCTGATGGTGGGTCCAGACAAGGACCTGGACCAAGCACCCACCGCACAAATTCAGCCTCCCATCAAGGCAACTCCTGCACCAAAGCTCTGCTGCTGCAGCTGGATTTGTGGGACTGGGAGGTTTTTGCACCAGAGATACTGCAGCAGCCGCCACGATGTCTTCAAGGCTAAAGGAAGCTGGGAAAATAATGCAGGAGGAGAGACTCTCGAGTGTGCCCAGCCAATGGGAGGCAGGGGAATGACTTTTTCTTGGGTGTTTATGATCTTTTCAGTTTCTGCTGCCAGGAGCTTGTCCTGGGCTGGGGTTTTTCCCTGCCTTTAGGAGCCACATAGGAGAAGTGCAACAGGCGAGTCAAATCACAGCCATAAATCAGAATTATAACCCCTGCAGATACTCCATTTCCACTCACTGTGAACCTGAGGCTTGTAGCCATGCTTCTGAAATACTTCATCACTGACACCGTAGATTACAGTGTGAATTTCTGCACAGACTTCAGCGAGAGTCTTGTCATCTTGTGAATCCCGACGTGGTGGGTCCGGAACAGGCAACACAGCCCCACAGCAATTTACACCAGTGGTGGAGCTGGTCCCAAAGGCAGGACTGGGACATGGAGAGCCCAAAGCCACACTTAGCCATGGTACCACCCAAGGGCAATGCCCAGCAGCACTGGCAGGGGGTGAGAATGTTAAAACCCCCTGGCTCTGGCCTGCAGTCGAGCTATCTGTGTTCTGCCGAAGAACAGATGTAGTGTTTTCCAAGGCAAATTTGGGTCATTTGGCAAATCCACTGGGGAGCTGCATTTCTTTTTCCACCACATTCCCTGTCCCCTCCTAACTGGTGCCGCCAAAGCGGAGGATGGTATTGCAATCAGAGCCGGGGCAACGTACATGTGCTAAAAGGATTTAGGTTAATTCCCACCCACCCTGGAGAAACAACCTCCACCCTGGACCCTCCTGCGTCCGCTCCAGCCACTCATATATCAAGTGCAGAGCAGCTGGACACCAGCATGAACCAGGAGTGACCAACGGGCCATCGCCCATCTGTGCTGCTCTAGCACCCGGCCGGCAAATGAAAAATTAATACGGAGCTGCTGAGGAGGCCCAGCAGCAGCTGAGCATCACCCATCTGTCACGGTGAGGGGACGAACCCTCAGCTAAGTGGCACTGGGAGGAAACCATACATGGTGCATAGCCTTGGGAATCCCCAGATTGAGGGAATATGGCAACAAAGCCCAGACATTATTACTAATGAGCTGATGCAATTAGTGGCTTTGAGGAATTTTGCTCCACCTTTCAATCTAAGGTGGATGGGAGAAAAAGGAGCAATAAAAAAATAAATAAATAAAGGGGGGAGGAATCACCCTCTGTCTTAGTACTTACATTCTTCTTGACATGCCTTGTCCCCCCGTCTCATGGGCCACTCAGGTCTCCCAAGACCTGGCCATCAGCCTTGCCCCTACCCCCAGGAACATGGGACCAAACGGATCAACTCTTTGTTGGGGTCTAGAATCCCCTGGAAGGTGGGTCTGCCCCAACCCACCCTGCTCCTGCCACTCCAGACCACCGAAGAGGAACATTAGTCCTAAAAGACGAATTCTGGCATTAATCCATCACGGTCCTGCACACGCCTTGCCATGGGTGTGCTTCAGAAATGCAGCTGCGTCCAACACTATTCCCACTCTCGGCGACACCATCACACCTCCTCCAGCAGCCACTCTCCTGCCTGAGCCACCTCGTCTGCTGTAGCACGTTCCTCGGGATGACATTCCAGCTGGGGTCTCCACCCCACTGCTGCTTTAAGGACAGTTCTCAGGTAGGAAGGCTTTTAGCAAGAGCATCACTGAGCATTCAGGTCATCGAAGTCCATCACCCCTCAAAGTCAACTTTCAAGGTGCAGGAGAAACCTCAGCACGCCCCAGAGAAGGGTGCTATGGCCCATGGGTGCTTCTCAGATCCCTGTCAGGACCGAAGCCCTTCGAAGTTTCCTTCCTTGATGCTGGACAAGCTCCATGGGGCCTGGGATTGGATCCAGCCCATTTTTTGAGGATTACATTAGAGAGGAAAATCCATTTCCAAGCAGCAAAACCACTCCCCCAGACACACATGGCCCCATAAAAAGGTCAGGAGCTCAAATGGACCCAATTTGCATGCAATCTGCATAACAAGGGCCAAGCCAGCAAGAGTGGTGAACCTCCCCTGATGGACCAGGCCCCACCACCCAGTCCCTCAGCTGGACTTTGCCTCCTGCTTGTGCCTCTGACCAATGGCAAGACTGGAGGACACAGCAAGCTGAGGACATTGCTTCTCCCATGTGGGCTGTAAGTCTGTGTCTGGCACAGACATGACCACAGCCACGTCCTCCTCAAGCCCATCTAGAAACAAGCCACAAGAAACCACCTGTGGAGAGGTTGGCTGTGTGTGTGGGTATCTGCACAGTCTACAGAGGCATGGAGAGAAATAGTTTGAAGGCATCTTTACACCACCTCCTCCTCTGCTCCTACAGAAGCCACCTTGCGAAGGACACGCCATTGGCAAATAGACGGAAGCTGCCCTGAAAAAACTTCTTGTCCTGAGCTTGCTCCACTCAAAACCACTTGTTGAAACCCACCAGGGCCCACCACATCCCTCCTGAGAGGGACTGTCTGACCTCACCTGAACCTGCGCAAGAAGGATCTGGGGCTGTGCGCAGTGGTGGGATGCCTGGAGGCGGCAACCCCTGGAATCTCCACTGCAACACTGTGAGAAGAAGCAAAGCCAAAGCGTTAAGGGGTCAGATGCTGAGCCTAGCTGCTGCACCCCAGGGCAGACCCTGATATGCACATAAACCCCAGAAGGTTGAAAACAATTTAAAATTACTTATTTTTCTTTGAAGAAAGCTCTGCTGCTACATTTTGTCTTCTCATGAGCACTTGGATGAAGGTCATTAAGCGTAGGGGATGCTCCACAGCTCAAGAAGATCCCCACCTCTGCCCAAGCCCTCTCCTCCCAGGGTTTTTTTCCTGAGGAAGCTCCAGCAATGAACTCCCCTGGGGGGCAACAGCCGAGGCAGGAGCCAACAGCCCCTGCTTTATCTTCTCCAATATCTGGCTTTGGGCCGGGGTCAGGTCTGGGGGCTGTGGTGGACGCGCTTACGGGGCTGCGGCAGGGAGATAATTCGCCCCGTGCACTGGAGCCTGGCTGCAGCGGCAGCAGCAACGCTTCAGCTCATGTCCTCCATAGAACAAATCAATCTTAATTAACTCTAATTCTGAGGAGCCTCCCAACCCTACCCAGCCCCGCTCAGCGCCGTTGTATTTTCCACCTCAGTGCTCCACAGGGAACAGGGTGAAAACTCCTCTTTTCCATCACCTCAGTAGCTCCCTGTGTGTCCCCATCACACTCCCTGCGGGATGACATTCCCATCTCCTGTGGACCATCTTCCTCCCTGCCCTTAGCACCCACAGCTCCACAGTCTCCCGGCCAGCCCCGACGGAGCTGGGCTGGGGGAGGCCTCTCTCCTCTCTCAGTGGCTTTTGTTTTCACAAGCCTTTTGACTCGCGGATTCTTTTTTAAACACCGCCTGGGCAGCCTGAAAAGCCGCGCTCCCTCCTGCACACCATTCACTAATGGATTTTCCAGAAGTTCCCTTTTTTTTTTGGCTCCTTTCTTTGCTGACACCACTGCCCCCATCCAAGGACGGACGGATGGACTCTGACTTTGGGGACCTGTGTGCTGTGCTCAGAGCAGCGGCTCCCACCTTCAGCCACAGACACATTGCTTTTATAAGCCAATTATAATTATATCTAGTTATACAGCACAGGGGCCAGAGTCTCATCCCATTACTCAAAAAAAAAACCCCAACAAAAAGGTAAAGAATTAAAAGGTGGGAATGAATCCCAAAAAAGGAGCTCCCAGGGCTGGCGGGTTCAGCATAAACCCGACAGCTGAAGGTCACTTGCTCCAACAAGCTCCCGCCGCTGCTCCGTGCTCAGGGAGAAGTTTGGTGCTGTGGCTCCATGCAAGAGCGTATTGATCGGGGCCACGCTGCTCCCATCTCCTGGAGCTAATCCTACGGCAGAAATAATTCATTTTCCTGCCTTTTCAGCAGCCGCTCATTAAAAAGTAATCACCTTGTAGGAGGAGGAGGATACGAATAGCCCAAGGTCACCTCCGGAACAACGTTATATCTGGAGCGCATACCTGGGTCACAGTGAACCACAGCTGCACTGCAACCCCCAGCCCTGCCCACGCGGTGCTGGCAGCTTCAGCCTCAGGGCTGGACCCTGCTCTGCTGCTCAGGTTGGTGGGAACGAAGATGCAAATGGAAATATCTTTATGAGAGCAAATATTTGCTTCTGTGGCTGAACACCCTGGTCCCACTGCACAGATGCTGCTCTCATCATCCCCAAGCTATCACCACACCTACGGTGGAAAACAGGAACAATGCTTCAAAAGGTTCAATCTCGTTATTTGACACTAAGTCTCCAAATCTCCAGCTCCCAAGTTTATTTTAACATTTCTGGAACTTTTCTGCAGTTACTAAAACCTGTTTTTCTAAGAGTGTGAATCTGCAAAGGGACATACATGAGGAAATACCAAAATAACGCCCGGACAGCTGTGGTGGCATCTGAGCAAGCACCGGGGCTCCGTGCAAGCCATGGACACAGCATCATCCTCCTCCCCCCGGGAGGAACATGATCCAGCATTTGCGGGGAGGAGGAGGAGGCGATGCTCTGGGAACCAGAGATGATGCTCTGGAAGCCGTCCAGAGCACAGAGCTGGGATGGGGATATAGCCTGGGGGACGGAAGGCAGGATGGGACCAGTCCCAGAGATTTGAGATCCAGATCCAGCTACAGTGATGTCAGAATGGTTAAGAAACCCCTTACAAGGGGTTACATCCAGTTACTTCCCAGTTACATCCCCAGTGGGGACTCTGACACATGCACAGTTCCTCTGCACAGGGCTGGGTCAGTCAGGGAGCCCAGTGTGTCCCCCAGTGACACACAGTGCCAGACACGTGGGACACGCAGCACAGGGTGACCTGCCCTCCCAAGGCGGGACGTGCGGGACGAGCCCTTCAAAACACACTCAACCTCTCTAACCTCCCGTGCATGGCACAGTCTCGCAGCACGTCACCCCTGGCCTTTAATTACACATTTCTGCAGCCATTAGTCCTCTCGCCATCAATTACACCCACATTATCCCTCTCTGGGAGGCAGCAGGATGCGGGGAGCAGAGTCAAGTGCTTCACAGGCTCTTTCCAAAGGGAAGAAACAGCCTCCGATGGGAACATCCCTTGGCTGTGGCAGAAATGAGGCAGCAGACAAAGCAACCCGGCAGCCAGTCCCAGTGCTCTTCAGAAGCCTAAAGCAACGCCAAGGAAGATTAATCACAGGGAGAGGACCCTGTCTCCAGTGTCCCCTGATGCCACGAGTCCCCTCCAGCTCAGTGCGGCTGCTGCCCCTCTCCTCTATTTACACAGCAGAGTCTTTGTGAGGAGCTGGCTCCTCTCCCGAGTGTGGCCGGGGCAGGGAGAGCGGCACTTATTCCACTATTATTCAGCTTTTTTTTTTGTAGGCAAGACAAGCGTGGGTTAAAGTGCATTTGTCTTGACATTAGTTTTCACTTTCTTGGGGGAAAAAAAAGTGGTTCTTTTCTCTTTTGAGGGAAAACACTCGCTTGGGTACCACACCTCTTCTGGCTGAGCATCCCACTTGGAAGCACAACCTAGCATCCCACCTGGAGGGCACCCCAGCATCCCATCCACGACCACAGCCTGGCATCTGACCTGGAGCACACACCAGCATCCCCATCCAGGCCATGATGGCATCACTGCAATTAAATAACTGTGCCCAGTTTTTCAAGGATTGAGTTGTCCGTCCTCAGGAGAAAGAAACTAGGAAGAGACCCCTTTAATCTGTGTTCTCGCCTGCTCTCAGTCCAAGTCAGCAGCAACCACAAGGCCTTGGCAGGGTTTATTAGGGCCCCCATAAAGATCAGGGGTTGCTGATAAGCCGCCCCAGGCAGGCACCAGCAGAGGAAAAATTGTGCTCGTGACCTGTACAATTTAACTAATGTTAACTTCAGCTGATGACAGGCCACAAGGCCGGGAGAGAGATTTTACAACACCCTTGCCACATGGCAAAATAAACTCTGCTCCGGAGAGTGGGCTCTGACTTTCAACTCTTGCTCCCAGTCAGAGTCATTGGGTCCCCAGGCAGATCTGCTGGGCAGTGCCCACACCCTCAGCAGTATCCTCTGCAAATCCTGACTGGGGTTCCTGGAGGAGAAAAATCCCCCCCTCAAAAAATCCTGCTCGGGGTTCAGCAGCACAAGAGAGGGAAGGAGGAAGAGACTTTGTCATTGTCTTGGAGCATACAAACAAGCCGAGTCCAAAGGAAAAACCACCAGAAAAAAACAAAGGAAAAGACACCAGAAGTAATCGCAGCGATGAAGCGATGAACTCGCAGCGGCAGGACCTTGCAAGGGGATAAACTGTTTCTCAGAACTTAAAATTGTCAGGGCTGGCACTGGGAAGAACTGGCTTATTCCCTCCTCCAGCAACAGGAATTTTCCTACTTAATGCTAATAAAGTCTGATTTAGTCCCAAGAGCTCCCCTCAACTGGGAGCTGGGTGACATCACTGGCATGTGCAACCCCATGAGAGTGGCGGACAACTGAGGACACACACGAGTGACTGAGCATCAGTAGCACCAGCAGCACCAACAGCACCAATAGCACCAGCAGCACCAGCAGCACCAGCAGCACCAGCAGCACCAGCACCAGGGATGAGCTCTCTGGAGCCAGTGCACCACAGAGCTGGTAAACATGTGCACTAATCTGCACCCTGGCCCTGACCCAGATAGAAGAAAAACATCTTTATTTTCTTAAAAAAAGCCTCGAGGGAAGTACCCACCCCATGAGCACCTGAACTGGGGCTGTCCCCTGGAGCGGAGGAAGGCAGCACACCCAGCAAGGGGGATGCTCGGAGCCGCCAGCTTCAAGCTTTTCCTGCACGCTGCAAAATTCCAGCTGACATTTGGCCAGATGTGATGGGATCTGCCCTGGGATCACAAAAGGAGCCTCCCCAAGAGCCCCTGTCAAACAGCAAAGCTCTGCTTCCAGCCATATAATCACTGGAGCTCGAAAAATATAGCTGAAAAGTGTTTACAATGGCATAAACGGCAGGGTCAGCGTCGCGCAAGGGTCACTATCGCTTCTCTAGATGCATTAATGTCATGCGCGGGGAAATTCCCTTTAGGAATCCTCGAGGGCTCAAATCCAGCGCTCCCGCAGCTGCCACCATAAACTGGGGATCGAGGGATTTCTCCGTCCCCACACACAACCCACCTTCTTCCAGCTGCAGGGACAGAAGCAGGGAGGTGCAGAAACCCCAAAGCATTAGAAAAGCAGCGAGAGAAGTGAAACATGGAGCATATTTGGCTGCTTTTGCAGAAAAAACCCAAAGGTGGCATTTGTACCCTCAGGAAAATCTCATCTGGCAAAAATAATGAATAGGAATAAAACCCGCAGCATCTGCCAATGGCAGCGCGACGTGGCACACGCTGCCAGGCTCCTTCCAGGAATGATTTTCATGACGCCAGCGATGCTGTCATTGCGGAATCATTTTATTCCTTCCAATCCGCTGGGGCTGGGATGCTGGGATGAGATATCGGAGGCTTTTGTGTTTACCTTTTCTGCAGGGGAAGGAGGGAGTGAATTAAGTGACCCGGTGGCCACTCCCTTGGCCTAAGGTTAGGCCCTCACAGCTGTATTTGGGCACCCAAAATAACAACCTTTTTTTTTTTTTTTTTTTTCCCAGTGGCTACTGAAAGCCCCTGGAGCAGAGGATGGATGTGGGGAGGGCTCAAAACTTTCAGCCCAATGATTCGATCTGGATCTAGGAGCAACCTGAAGCAGGGATTTGGGAAAAGCACAGCCCCTGCTTGCACCGGGCTGTACAAACACGCATCGGGATCATCTCCTGGCCGTCAGCCTCCCCAAATAAAGGCAAATGGAGCCTCAGCTGCCCCAGGGGAGAAGCCCATTGCTGGCCAGAGGCGTCAATCTATGAACACAGACACGCTGCGTTCTTCAGCAACTGTTTTCTGTATTTCCAGGCCTCCGAGGGAAGCCACGTTGGAGATTTCTCAGCATTTATTCCACATGTTAACTCAGTAGAATTAACTCTGACGGGATGCAAGAGGAGAGGTTTGGGTTATGGGACCACAACGAACCGGCATCAAATCCAAGAGGCTGTTAAAGCCCCAGCCTGGACCTCGGAAGGGAGAAAAAGGCCGGGAGAAAGGCAAGGAGGAGAAAACATCGGCCTCAGATAAGCAATTGTTAACATGATCCATATGTTACACAACTTGCCTTTCTGTTTAACCAAAATGATAATGGCAAAAGGGAAGAATGCGGTGGGAGCTCTGCAGGAGAACAAAGGCAGCTGCGAAACCCTTCGCTGCTCCGGGGAAGACGAATTGTGAGCAGGGAGAGCCCATGGCCGCTCCTCCCCGGGCCGAGCCACCATGAAAACCACCCGGCTTGGCTCATTCCTCCTCCTCTGTGAGAGCTTTGCAACTAAAACACAGAGTGGGGAGTGAAACTGCGTCTGACAGCAACAAAATAATAATAAAAAATATCTGACAAGTATTAACAGGAACTTTTTCATAATCAATAATAAACTTCAAATGTGAGCTGTGGCTCAGGACCAGCAGATGTAAACACCAAGCCCGTTCCTCTCAGACCTGGGATGAATTGAGCCCTGGGTGTTTATGTTATTGCAGGATCCCGTGGCTTTCTGAGGAACACAATACAGTACGTGCCATTCATTATCCCCGGCAGTCCCCCAAGAGAAAATGTCAACACACTTCTGCTGAAGAGAGCTAAAACAAATGTTTAATGTGATAAACAACTCCTGGGCCTCGGCCCCTTCAGAAATGTTTAATTCAGAACCACCTCTAAGAACAAACAGGCACTGGAGCCGCATGCTGGCATCCAGGAACGGCAAACCCGGCGCCCTGTCATCGCCAGCCGCGCACCGGAGCAGTCACCCGGCTGGTTCCCGACCCTCAGCACTGGCAAGGAGCGTGTTGGAAGGAAACCAAGGGAAAAAACCTCAGCAGCTCCCATGCACAGGATCAGTAAATCGATTCTGAGCCGTGATTATTGTATTTGTGCACCCTCCGCTGGAGCGCAGACATTAAAATTAAACCCCTTGCATGGCCCAAGTTTGCCAAGGAATTCAACTGAGCACATTCACAGCCCTGAAATCTGGGGCAAAACCGGGATCCAATTAATTACAACATTTGGTTTTGTGATCCCAGGGTGAAGCTAGGCATCCTGGAAACCAGCACTCGGTGCCTCCAAAACCAGAAGAATGCATGCAGGGAGGCAGAGTATAAAGCTATTTTAAAACATTTCTGTTTTTTTCCTCAAGTGCCTTTTATCCTCCAAGTGGAAAAAGCACACTCACTTCAAAAACAAAAAGAAAGACGAGAAGAGAAGAGAAGAGAAGAGAAGAGAAGAGAAGAGAAGAGAAGAGAAGAGAAGAGAAGAGAAGAGAAGAGAGAAGAGAAGGAGAAGACCTCTCAGGCAAAGCTCCTAATTAAAAATTGCCATCAGCTCCTCAACACCACAACTGTTTTGAAGGCAAGCGCTCCAGTGTGCGCTTGACATGCGACAGCGGCCGAGGGGAGCATGCATTGTTCCTGGGCAGTGGATGGGTGAGTGGATGGATGGATGGTTGAATGGGTGGATGGATGAATGGATGGATCATTGGATAGATGGATGGATGGATGGATGGTCACTCTGTCCCCCCACCCCTCTGGCTGTGGGAGTCACCAGAACGTTCAGGGCCAGGATCCCCTCGGGACCACCCGCTGAGCTCACTGCACAGGACAAGCTCCCGGCCGGGCAAGCTCATGTCGTGAGCACGTTTGTCCGGAGCTCCCCGCACCCTTTTTTGGGGAAAGGAGGGAGGGGAAAGGCAAAGGCAAAGGCCAAGGCGGCGGGGAACGACCCGTCCCCGGGGAGGGGTTGTGTTACCGGCAGCACCACCCCTCCGCGGCCCCAGCAGCCCCGCAAACCGGCTGTTTTCTCCCCAAAACTCGGGGGTCAGGAGCCGCCTCCGCCCGGCGCGGGGAGGGAATCCCGGTAGCGCGGGGGATGCTCCCGCAGTAGCACGGCGCGGGGGGGGGGGGGGGCTGCCCCATCCGATCCGTCCCTCCCTCCCTCGCTGCCCCCCTCCCCGCCCGGCCCCCCCGCTCACCTCCTCATGCCGGCGGGCCCTAGAGCAGCCCGGCAGCGGGCGGCCGTGCGGGACGCCGCATCCTGCCGCTGCCGCCCGGACAATGCGGGGCGGCGCGGGCGGCCCGCGGGCGGCGGGGGCTGGGGCCGGCGCTGGGGCTGGGGCTGGGGCCGGGGCCGGCCTTTGCATTCAGGCACATTTCCTTAAGTAAGGAGGTAGGCCTGCATAGCAGATTGGTATGCGGGTGTGTCAGAGGC
>JANIJG010012533.1:21526-43880 GCA_024611175.1 Megaceryle torquata
GACACTGGCTTTCCTCCAGTCCTCAGGCACCTCACCTGTTCTCCATGATCTTTCAAAAATGATGGAGAGTGGTAGAGTAGTAGAGCAACAACATCAGCCAGCTCTCTCAGCAGTCATGGGTGCAGCCCATCAGGGCCCATAAATTTGAGAAACTGGAATAGAAGTTGTTGGGTTTTGTTGGGTTATTTTGTTTGGTTGGTTGGTTTGTTTTGTTATGTTTTGTTTTTGTGCTTGTTATAAAATATCCATCTGACATACAGATTTCTTGGAAAACACTGGGATCTAGCCTTTACACTAGGTCTACGGAGTCATAGCCAACTGCATGGGGTTGAGTACTACCGAAGCAAATAACTAATTCCTGGTAGCTACTATGCACAGTGGAAGACTGAACCCACTAGCTAGACCTTAGCCCAGTCCCAAGAAATTCAGTGACAAAATTAAAAATATTACATATTTTCGTTAGGTGTAACCAGTACAGGAATCTTCAATGTAATTAGCTTCCTGTGTTTAGAGACAGTAGGGAGAAAAAGATTTGAGACAGAAGAAAGAAATAAAATGCAGTTATTGCTTTCAAAAGAACTTTTAAATTATCACCATTGCAAAAATAGTGTTTTTATTATCACATTCAATTAAAATCCCCTTTATTTTCAGAACAAACTCATTGTATTTGAAATGGACATTCTTCAAGGCAGAAGTAGCAGATTTTTCTTGTTGCACCTGTGACAGGAAGCAGACAAATACTCATTTCATTGTGGTCTCATATTGCACAAAAAAAAACCTAGTTACAGTAGATCATACAGCAAGTTTGATAGGTTACAAAGAAAGACATTAAATAATATCTGAATTTTATAAATTATTTCATTAAGAGATGGGAGGAACAAACAAAGAAAACTAAATGGAAAAAAAAAAAATTATGTCCAAACATAGAAATTAAGATTTCACAGAGCAGAACAATGAATGTGTAAATTCAATCCTACCCTGAAAAAAAATAGTTCAAGAAAAAAAAAAAAATTATTTCATTATATTAGTGGTTGGTTTAATAGATGGAAAAAAAATATCGTATATACAAAACTTTAGGAAGAAAATACAAGCAAATGCTAACTTTTATTATTTTCATATCTGAAACCTTTATCTTCTTTAAGCTGATTTAGATTTCAGTGAACTAGACAATAAGACAGTCTACATTAAACCAAAAGAACATTGATGATTAAACAATTCTAAATTCTGTCTAAGCTTGCTTATCAACCAAAAAGAACTTTTGAAAACTTCAGTTTAGAGCAGAATGATTGTTCATTATCACAGGAAACTATTCTTTCTCTGTTTAGAGTGCATTAGGTTTGGGAGCTGATCAGTTTGCATATACTGAAGAAACAAGAGTATGATATGAAATTAACTATAATTTGGAGGAAGTCAGTGAGACTGTATGCACTTGCTGACAGCTTGGTGTGGCACATACTTTCTTCTTACCTATCCTCAGTAAGGTTGATTAGTCATTCTCTCAATTTCCCTAGCCAACAACTCATCAGACCTCTACCTTAGATGAACCTGGTAATACATAAAATCTCTTCTCTGTCCTTAACATTTCCTAACCTGCCAAATGTCAATGATCACACTGGAAGTCCGCCATAAAATGGAACAAGGTGTTTAGAACAAGTAATTTCTTCTCATTACACTGACCTCTACAAATGGCCTCATATCTTCATTAGCAGTTCAGACAAGGTAGAAAACTGGTTTCACTTTGAAGGAGAAAATAAATGTTCATCTTACACTCTCTCAACAATAGTAGAAAAATCAGTCTGATGGCTTATGTTTACATCTGCAAAATGGATTAAAAAACATTGTGTTAAGGTTTAGGGTCAGAGCAGTCTGATAGACCTATAACAGACACTCTTTGTTAACCCCCCTCCCTCCCCAAAGGGGAAGAGAAAGGTAATAAGGGAGAGAGACTTATCAATTAGAAAAGGAAACTAGAACAGCTTTAATGAAAATAATAAAATGGAATTTATACAAATATGTACAACACCAGTATTGAACCCACCTCCCCCTAAAGGCAATTATATCACCATCACTACTGATGCTGTGGAATGGATTCAAGGCAGGAATAGAGATTTTCCTTCTCTTTGGCCAGGTGTTTTGGAATATGGAAGATATGGTTTTTTAACACTTTTGCAAGAAATTGCACAGGCCTTGGGTCTTCCATTTCCTACGTCAATTCTGCAACCACTATGTTGTTGTATAAAAACACAGAGCATTAGGGTTTGGGGCAAAAGGGGAGAAAAAAGTCCATCTGAACTCTCTGAATACTACAATTTGTATAAGTAATAATATGTGCATTTATATACATTTAAAAGCATAAGACAAAAAGTCCTTAAAATATAATATTATTTTTCTTACTTTTTCATCAGCTACCTCATTAAAATATTGACCTATTAGCCACCCTTCTGACAAAGAGGGTTATACCCCATAACTACCATAACTCGTACACCCCTTTTGATGACAAAAACAGATAATGTCTAAATGTATATTTACTTAAAATCAAGGAATGTATTCAGACAAAAGCCTTGGTTCTCTCATCGTGCGCCATGATAAACCAGCATTTTGTAAGACTGTATTAGCCAAATTTTTGTTTAAAATGTGGACGTTCTAAATATTCTCCTTTATTCTTCATTTTACCAAACCAGAAAGAGAACTCCAGAAAAAAACAAACAAGCAAACACTCCCTCCTCTCCTACAAATTGCAACAGGTCTATGCTCACTGAAATGTGTATTCCAGCATGACATCACCATCATTCTCACTATTGCCTCATAATCACAGTAGAAGAACCACAGGGAAATGATGCCCCCAGTACAGAAGTGGTTTTTTCCATAATGAAAGAAATATTAGTTGAGGAATTCTTTGCAAATATGAAATAGGTTTATAAAATAAATCAGGTGATAAAAAGAACCATATTTTCAGCTCGTGGAAATTAGCATAGTTCCACTGGAGACAAAGGAACCTATTAATATTATCTGAAGACTTAGCTATTATTTTATATTCAGGGAGTTCAGTGATGAAAAAGCTGTAAGGCAAACAGTGAAAGAGATGAGAGAAAAGGAGAAGTAAGGAATGAGAAGGCAAGTAGAATACATGTTCATTCTGTTCGCACAGATCATCTGTGCCCTGAGAAACCCCAGTAAGCACAAAAAGGCCACACATCTATTGGAAACACCTAACATACTGAGAACTTACTCCATCTCATTATAGTCCTTCCTGAGGCTTTTCTGCCTCTCTTAGTCCAAGTCACACAGTGGAACAGTTACCTAAGAATATAACTTCACGAGTCTTGCTTTGGGCCCTGTTTGCTGATACAGTTCAAATCACTTTAATTAAGGTAATCACAGTTTAAAAAAAATGGGTTTGAGATAAGCCTGAATTCTCTTAATTTCTGCTTTATTGCACCTGGATTTTTTTATTTTGCCTGCAGCACTCTTCTTGTTAAAAAAAAAAACAAAACAAAACAAAAAAACAACAACACAAAAACCACCACTACCACCAACCAAAAAAACAACCAAAAAACCACAGACCAACAAAACCAAAACAAACAAACAAAACCAAAACCAACCAGTATCCCTATACTTATGAGAGAATATTTAAAATGTGACAAATACTAATATGAAAGGGCCCCATTCAAAAGCCATTAGCATGCTTTACAGTGCTTTTCTTTCCATTTACTACAATAAGCCACTAGAGTAGAACTTAAGAAGGGAAATTTGGGCATGTCTACCCTTGTCAAGTGCAGGTAGTCATGTCAGCTCTGCCCACTGGAACTGGCAGATGAGGCTTATTAGTACAACCCAGCTGCACATTAATGTTCACACACAAAGCTAAACTGCCAAAATCAATTGAGTAGAAAACCAAAACCATTTGCCTCGATAGTTTCTTTATGAGCACAAAAACAGGTCTGTCTGAGAAACTTACTGTTCATGATGGTTCTTATCTTAATGGAAATCATAGCAGGTTGATACAAAATGAGATTGTTGCTATACTTCAGAAGAACCTATGATTCTAGTTATTCCCACCATGGAAACAGTCTAGTCGCAGGTGTAAGATTATGAGTGGCATATAAATATTTAGGACAAGATCAGAACCTGCAACACACCAAGGCGTATTTTTGTTTAATGTCCTCTTCTCATCCTATTGCTGATATTATAAAGAACCTTCTTCAGCAATATTACTTCTTGTTCCAAATCACTTCCCTGTAGCTCCTTCCCTAGCAGTCTCACACATTCAAACTTGCTACCCAAAGACATCATCAAAGTCAAAGTGACAAAGCAGAACTCAATAAAAGAAACTGAACATTTTGAATTAATTTTTGAAAAGTTTTATTTTTGTTCACTTACTCTTTAGCTTAAACTTTTCTATTGCCACAAGTTGTGTGGGTGAACCTAGACTTTTAAAAATAATCCTATATAGTTTTTAAACCACCGTGTCAATAGTTTAATATCAAACAACCCTGATTTTTTAAAATATATTGTAGGGCCCTGACTGTATCAAAAGGCTCTGCAGCCCCTCTCACTGCCCCCACTCTGTACTCTAAGTATTTAGTTAGCTCTAAGATGTGGTGAACTTCAAGTTTTTAATACTTCTCGGATCACAACACTGTGAGCTTCATAAGGCTGAAACTCCATTTCTCACCATTGATCCTTTCCTGATATATGTATGCCTGTGCCAACATATATGTGTGTGTGCCAGGTACCTTGATGATCCTTACCAGTTGACTTCAGTTACTGGCTAGACCTTGGATCTGCCTCATCACTATAGACTTTTCTGGCCTTCTCTGGACTATGGCTGACCCTGGTTTTCTAGAACACTGGTAAGTACTGAAGTTTAATAGTCATCCACTTTTCAGAGGTCTGCCACTATCATTTTGTTTGTCTCCATTAATTCATAATTCTTTTACCATCAGAAATTCAATACCTATTTAAAACTGGATTCCTATTGTTCCAGGTAGATTTTTAAAATAATTTATTTAAGGAAAAACAAACAAACAAACAAAACAAACAAAAGTCAAAACAAACAAACAAACAAACAAAAATGGGGAAGAAAAAAAAAACCACCACCAAAAAAACCCAACAGACACACACAACTACTTTTATAGGACCCAATAATGAAATAAAATAGAAAGGCTTGTTTTCACCCCCTCTCTTGGTATCTACTTCAGCATGAATGTCTTCTCACAGAATCATATTTTTACTGTAAAAATACTGATCGCTATATTTCAGTAAAATAAGCAGATTTTTTTGTTCCCTTCTTCCACTTTAAAACTGATGGAGGAAAACCAAAGGTATTCTCTGATATCTTGAAAGAAAAATCTTTTGCAACTTGTTTGAACTGCCTTTTTTATGAATATTCAAAGAAGGTGTAAATATTTATGTGTTGGAATGACCATCCTACAGATTTTACTTAGTTTTAATATTACTTTTTTTTCAGTATAGTTTTTGTTGTGACATTCATATAGAAAAAGCATTTTAAAGTAAATGTAATAAAGAGACTTATGAGAGATAAAATGCATAGGTTAAGTATGGTCTTAAAAATAGACAAGATACACACTGTGAATTATAGATTTTTTTATAGGCATTTTTGATAAATTTTGCTTTTAACACATTGCACACTAAAAACATTTAGGTAGAAAGGCTTTTCAAGTTGCATACTTCTCTCTGATTTAGAACATGTACTTCAGATGAACTCAATTTCTCATATTAACATAGAATAAATCAATGTCTATGTTAATGACATGGTAAGAGTTCTTTTGTCATATATATATCCGCATACTTAAATGCAATGAAATTTTCCAGCAACACTCTATTTTTAACTGTGAAGGGAAACCTTAAGTCATTAACATCACTAAGAAAAGGACTCCTGAATATGTTATTCTGATACCCTGAATTTAAGCAACATATAATAATAGAATCAAAGAACATTAGGGGTTGGAAGGGACCTCTGGAGATCATCAAGTCCAACCCCCCTGCCAATGCAGGAACACCTAGGGCATGCCACACAGGAATAGATCCAAGTGGGTCTTGAAAGTCTCTGTAGAAGGAGACTCCACAAGCTGTCTGAAAGAGCACTGGACCAGGCTGCCCACTCTCACAATGAAGAAATTTTTCTCCATGTTGAGGTGGAACTTTTTGTGTTTCACCTTGCTACCATTACCTCTCATCTCATTGTAAACATTAATAAGTTCCCCAAACTTGCCTTTAAGTACATTATATTTTCTAAAAACTGACATATATTTCTTCAAATTAGACACTTTTACTCTGTACAGTTAATAAAAAATAATGTTTGCCAATTTCTCCATTAAAACCTTGCTTATAGGTTTTACTTAAATTACATAAAACTTTGAATTTTCAATAATGATACCAAAAGCATGGCTATGCAGAAATAGAAATGATTAATCAAAAATGAACTGACTTAATGGTTGAACTGTAACGATCACTGTAATATTTCAAACAATTCAGAATTCTTTTTGAGTCTTCAAACCTCAATTTCCAAATTAGTTGCAATGTCTGCTATAACCCTGATCAGATTTCTAAGTGGTGCTGCTTCCAGGGAACCCAGAAACTTAAACTAATTACTTAGCAGTTAAAAAGTTTTAACCTAAGCATACAGTAACAGATGCTGTGTTCATTTTGTCATGTCCTATTGTGCCTGTAAGAAACCATTGTTATGAAGATGTATAAGATCACTTTCATTTTCCAGATGATTAAGCCTGACAGGGACCACCAGACAAATCTTTTTATAGTTTCCTTTATTTCTGCATATATATGAGTTTACTTGATTTTGGGAAGGGGGAGGCAGGAGTATTACATTTTGTCTATAAACATCCCATTGGAATTTTTAGCAAAAGTCATCTTTATGTCAAGAACATGGCATTTTAAGATGCTTTTTGTTCTAAAGCTCATGAAGGGTCGGATTAACTTGATATTAAAAACTAATCACCATTTGAAATTGGAATTGGTAGCACTGAGATGAGAGGTCTATTCCCTTCACACTATTCTTTAATCAGAAGTATTCCCTAGAATTTTGAAGATCTTGACACATGCCACCTTTAGCAGTGTGAGTAACGTGAATTGACTTGACTTCAGTAAGGCTTTTCACACTATCTTCCATAACATCCTCATAGAAAAACTCTCAAGAAATGTGACATAGACAATTGGTCTGTGAAGTGGATTGAAAACTGGCTCAACAACAGAGTTCAGAGGGTTGTGATCAGCAGCTCAGAGTCAAGCTGGAGGCCTGTGGCCAGTGGTGTTCCCCAGGGATCAGTACTGGGTCCAGTTTTGTTCAATAACTTCATCAACAACATGGATGATGGGATAGAGTGTACTCTCAGCAAGTTTGGTGATGATATGAAACTGGGAGGGGTGGCTGACACACCAGAAGGCTGTGCTGCTATCCAACAAAATCTGGACAGGCTAGAGAGCTGAACCTCTATACAGGCAGAGGTGAACCTCATGAGGTTCGATAAGGACAAGTGTAGAGTCCTGCATCTGGGGTGGAATAACACCGGGCACCGGTGCAAGTTAGGGGCAGACCCACTGGAAAGCAGAACCACAGAGAAAGACCGTGGAGTCCTGGTGGACAGTAAGTTATCCATTCTGTTTTGCTACCTTTAAGGTGATGACCAAATTTAGGAGGATTATGGAGGATGGGTCATTTAATACCTTAAGAAGCTCCTCAGCTCCTTATTGCACTAAAAAATTTGAAAAAGGACAAGTACAATTTGTTTAACTTGTTTCCATAAATGTCTGTTGACTATTGCTAACTACAAACAAAAAGGTTTCAGGACTAGGATTATGTTGAAACTGTTGCAGTAATTTGATTCTTTAGCACTTATATTGTTTAAGGTATATTAGCAGATCATGTTATAATTTTATTCTGAGACAGTTCATGGTTTTTAACAAGTTTTACTGGATGCCCAATTTGAAATTTGGATTTTTTTTTTTTTCAATTTAAGACATATTTATAGTGATGGTCAGTAATTTTCAGTCCTTTTTTTAAATTATTTTTATTTATATTTAGGGTAATGAACTATTTTTTTTTTTCTAGTACCTCCACATTTTAACTTTCTGTGAATCCATAAGGACTGGAAGAATAGGAATTAATTGATCTTAGTCTTTGTCTCACTTCTTCATGTATGTACTTACTGCAGTGCAAAATAAAATTTATCTGTTTTTCAACCTTCATGAGAATTCAGAAATATAGATAAATGTAAATTAGAAAATTTAGTTTATCATCTAGGGAACTTAATTTCACAGTAAGATCATTCATTCTAAACTTCCCATCCAGCAGACTGATCTAAACTTCAGAAGATATACAATCATGATGGAGCTTTTTAATGCAACTTCAGTTTACACATTCAAAATTACCAGCAAAATAATTACCTTTAAGACTCACGCATTGTCGACAAATAGCAGAATATATTATTGTGCAGAAAAGTAACTATAAAAATTTATTCTTATTTGGAATTAACTTAAAACAGCAATTACTTCTGAAAGTGTGAGGTAAGAGTAACAACTTCATTAAATGCTTCAAATGCTGAAAGGGGTGATAGCATAGTCTGTTCACACAAATAACCTATCATGAGAACTTGAGACTAAGGATGAAGAAGAATGTAGTCTTGACAGTGAGTTTTCACTGACACTAATATTACAGTGGAATGAACTACAATAATAAACAGCTGTTCTTCACATTCACAAATGTCACACATACTCAGCTCAAATGTTTGACTCTTCACATTGGGAAGACATATTCTGGAGGTCACAGATTAAGTCTTAAATGTTACCTCTGTCATCCTACTCTATTCAGGTCCCTGACTAATTTTAAAGAAGTTTGAACACCTTCTCCATGAGATCTGGGTGTCGTAACTAATGTATATATATATATATATGATCTATATTTCTATATATCTATAATCTATATATGTGTCTCTTTCATTTATTTCCCTATAGAATTGTGTCTGTCTATGTCATCTCACATGTCTCACATGATAATGGCTTGGGTTTTATTTTGCATTTTAAGCATGCTCACTACTATTGTTATGTACTAAATGTTAGGTAACATCATATAAACATGACATACAACAAAACCAAAATGTCAGGTTAGAAAGTCACATATCTTCTCCTAGTCTACTTAATTTGTCAAAGGAAGTGCTAACACCACAGACTTCAGTCTTTGTACAGGGACCTCCGGTTAGAAGCCACTTGCAAGAGTGATGGTAAATGAACAGGACCCTTGTCCCATTTTATAAGCTTAGCAAACAGTGCAAATTAAAAAATTAATAATAAATTAAATTTTAAACATGGAGTTTAAAGGACAAGTTTTGTTACTACTTTAGTCTTTGGTTAAGAAATTCAGAATTATTACTTACAATGATTTTTATATTATCCAGTTGTCTATTATCAATTCAGAGGAAATTAATTGCATCTGAAAAGTGATACTTGCTCTGAAATATGGAGAGGGACACAGGAAAAATAACATAAAGTAAATAAATAAAGAGGAAGCCAAAAGTCAAACTTCTAAAAATGAAGTTGTTGAATGCACAAATACGAAGAAGAGAAAAATATGGAAAGGATAAACATACCAAAAGCATTAAATGACATTTGACACAAGTAAGCTGTATTTCAGGGCTAACTGAAATGTAGACACCTAGCAGCAGGATTTAAAACTCCCAGTCAGAGGAAATGTTCCATGGCTCTAGGAAGATGAATAGCTGAATCAGGTTACATATTACCAATGATTTACGCAGATGACCAAGACAGAGAGATGATCTACAAGGCTGTTAAGATTGTTCATGGTGGAAAAAAGTAACCAGTGAGCTGAACTCTGAAAAAATTGGATTGCTAAAGTGTAAGAGATGAACCTTAGGAATTTATACTGTACAGTAAGAGTTTATGACTTCAGTTTAATAGACCGCTTCTTTCTAAATATTCAAGAAAACAAGAAATAATGCAAAGATGTTAAAAATATTGAGCACTGTTTTAAATGAGGTATGAACAGTGTGGAGTCCAGGTAACAATAAAAAATGAAATAAATCAATTTATGCTTGCTATATTCATTTTCTAGCAAGACAAATTTCAAAGAATTTCATTACTTCTTTCTTTATATTAACTGCAATAGTTCGAGACAGGTAAGTAAGATATGATAGCCAGAGTTTTCTCAGAACTATGTTGTTTGGGGACAGTTTTGCCTCCCAGTTCTATAACATAGATTAAGTACTAAAGCAAATTTATTATAAAATGACATTTTCTGGAAGGCACTCAGAAATTATAACAAATGTTAGCACCTTTGATTCATACTCAGAATCTCAAATAGGTATAACAATTATGGTGCACCTACCACATTGAAATTTATAAGTGATTTAACTGTATGAAAGATGAAAGCGAAAAACAGTTTTGCTTTTGAACCATTAAAAAGTCAAAGAATATTTTTCTATCACTGGAAAAAAAAAAAAAAGTTATAGGTGAAAAAAACATCCGAAACCTGGTAGAATGAAAAGCTAACTACAGAGAAAAGTCCTGTGCAGCAGTTAAATAACTTTAATTCTTCCTTTCCTGAATAACGCCATCAATAAAAATGGAAGATCAATAAAAATAACTACCTTTTGAGTGTGAACTGCAAATGAAATCCCTTTCATTTTACTTAGAGAGAAGCCAAATTAACACCTTATGTTGATCAAAAGCAAAGAGACAGTGGGAACCCACTATTTTATGCCTCTTATTCTGGTGAAAATATAGCTCAGTCAGATCACCTTTGACAAATCTTTGATCAAATCTTTGACAGAAGACATTAATATTTACTGATACAGACTCTCAGATACATTGGCAAACTTCAAAATCATCTTCTCTGTCTGGCATTTAAATATCATCACACTGAAACCTAAGAGAAATGAGATTATGAAGCAAATTGTACTTATTCACCTTATTAATTTATTTCTACTTGAATCATGAAATCCAAAGCTATGGAAGAAATATATCTAAACAAGCAGATGAGAGGAGAGGACCATATTTTTGAGGTTTTTCTACAATATTTTGATAATTTAGACTATTGGACTTCTTAAAATTGTATTAATGATACAGTTCTTAGCTCTTAGTTTAATACAGTTTATTCTTCTTTGTCCAGAATAGGATTTTAAGAAAAAAAAAAAAAAAGTTCCCTGTAGTCTTTTAACTTTACTTTGAAATCATTATTTAGGTCAAAATTAATGTTTTAATATCCTACAAGAAAATAAAAACCCATCTGTAGCATATACAATATTTGAATTAATTTTCAAACGACCAATAAAGAAAAAATCATGTAAGAATTAGGAAAAAAAAGAAAAGCCTGTCTGTATCATGTACAAGGCTTGAAACCACTTACAAACTACCAGCAAAGAAAAAAAACATAAAAATTAGATGAGAACTAACCTTGAGCTTACGCAATTTATGTTTAGTTTTGCACCAAGACAGCCTAGCAGCTTCTTATATTGCCTGTATAAATGTCACTTCTCCCTCCCATCAGTTCTCTGAACAGCTGAAGACCCCTATGAAGAAAAATACCTTCAGATGGGAGGCTTTGGTGCTTGTTGGTAAAATGTCTTTTTCACCACTCTCAACATCCTTTGGGTTACTCTACTAAAGGTTATCCTGACCTTGAGACTCACCATTAGCACATCTCTGGTTATGAACTCTGTAGAAGCACACTTATACATGATATAAAAAATCACTGAACAAAACATCTGTCTGACATTTGCTGCACTTACAAATCAATTTTAAACTAAGTGAATAATTTTATGAAGGAAGAAAGGCTGACACAGCAATATTCATATACAGTAGAAGCATAAAATCCTTAGATATGTGAGAAGAAGACCACAGAATTTTCTGTAACTTGCTGTAAAGCAAAGATAAAACTGTAATTTATACTCAATATTTCTAGGGAGGGAAAAAAAAACAAACTAGCTTCTTAATTTCCTTTAAAAAAACAACAACAAAAAAAGGCTCCTCTGATCTCTTCCTATAAGGACATCAGGAAGGAAACCTTCACTTTCTGGAATGGCAGGAAGATACATGTCACAGGGCTGGCAGTTTCAGCAGTGCCTAGAAAAAAAATGCACAAGCATTGGCATTGCTTAATACAAAGTCCAATACGGAAAGAAATCCTAGAATATGTCTCTCATCAGTAACTAATGAATATATAAACTGACAAGAACAAAAGTAAATACTCTGGGGAAAGCCCTGTTCTACACATGCAATACTGTCTTAAATTGGAAATACTTTGGTGTAGGATTATATTTTGACAGATTAATGTATTTTGCTGTTTAAAAGACCATTTGCATGTAGCTTGTTTTAACAGTGACAAAGCTTTTGACCTTTTTTGCAAAACACTTTGAAATTCACTACTGAAAAACTCTACAGAAAAGCAGGTGTTATTATCATTACTATTCTATGTGCAATTTAAATGACAGGAGTTCACAATTATATATACATATAATACACATTATATATATATTTACATTATAATACATTAACAGTAAGAAGTGGAAAAATAAGGAAAATGTTGCAGGGATTTCTAGTCCATCTCTGTGGAAATTTAATAGTGGAGAGGAGAAGGGGAAGGGAAACAAGTAAGCAACTCCTGATGGTTGTTTCCACACTAGTTAAGAAACTAACAACTCTCTCAGGGAATAATTTAGCTGCTTGTATGATTAATCAATAAGATAAAATATGTAAATTAAGTAAGCATGATGGTTTAGAAGTCACTTGTACTTCATGTGAACATACTTCTGTTGTAGCCATTCTGGAAAGTATCTAAAGAAAAAGAGCACTATAAATACCAATGGATCAGACAAGCTTTTATTTAAGCAAGACGTAATCAGCACAAGAGTGCAATTTATTAACATCAGACTTTGGAAAAAACAAACCAAACTAAAACAAAACCAATTAAAAATGGTAAAAGCAGTACCTTTTTTTTTTTTTTTTTTTTTTTTTTAAATTCACTAACATTATTTATTTATTTGAAAGAATAGATGTACCTTGAAATGCTTGAGATGAGATTTTTATTGCATTTGTCTGAGAATTGTTAACAATATGGTTGATTTAATTAGTGACAATAAGCTCCTACTGTTATAAGATTTAGGTTGCAAAACTAGTATAAATAATCACGGAATAGTCTGCAATCAACCAAAGGGAAATAGGAAGTATAGTAATTTTCACTGTTCAGAAATCTAATAGTGGGGAAAAGAGTATAGCAAAGTATTAGATAGGTCCCTAATACAGCAAAATAGCTGGATGAGTAATTTGAGATTAGTAAATCCTGTGTCCCAGGCAATTTAATCATGCCAAGTGTTAGCAATAAGCCTCGGGCTTAAAAACCATAATTAACCATACAATGTCTCAGGATTTGTCAAGCTTTATCTGGACTTGTTTGATCTTGAACATGTTTTAGCTTGACTTTATGTGTATACTCAAATTATTTAAGAAAATTCTTCTGTGTTGTCAACTCTATGATGAGAGGACTATTGCCAAGGTTGTGGTAGCTTTTATGGCAGAATAGTTAGAGCTATTGCTTCTGCTGTCATTTTGTGCTTTATATCTTGCTGCTACTTCAATTTCTTTTTTAGATTGCAATTGCACCGTTCTTATAAAATAAATCAGAGTATATATATATATATAAGAATAGCAAGCCTTTATCATCTTACTGTAAGTAAACCACATGGACCAAAGGTGAATAAAAGCTATAACTCATTAGCAAATACAGGGTTGAGAAGTATAACAATAACCCTGAGCAATAATCCTCAAGACTGAGGAGGAAGAAACTCATTGTTAACATAGTGCCTGTCCTAGTAAAAAACTAGAGATGCTGATCAGTTACCAAAAATCCGTATGATTAGGGTAGACAATACATGAGATAAGGGAATATAGGCTAGAAAATTAGTGTATAACAATTTTAATTGTATTATTAAGAGGAATAAGCAGTAATTAGGTGAATGGGACAATAAGTGTTAAATTACCAGTGTAAACAGGACTTGAAAAGTAACTCTCTAATTTGTTTAATCTGCTAGAACACTCACTACACTAATAGTAAATTTTCTTCCATCATTTATTGCACATAATAAAACTGTTCAAGTAATAAAGCTTTGAAAATGTCCCATGGCCTGAGTGAGCAAGGATCTCAGTTTTGTATTCAGTAAGAAGACATAGTGATAAAAAACAGAAGAAATGCAGTGGGGTAGATAATGGTCTATCTAACTTTTCTATCTTTGATAAGAACAGTGGAAAGTGTTGCTTAGGTGTGTTGCTTTTGACTGAAATAGAGGTAGTTTATGGTAGCTGGTATGGTCTATGTTTTGGATCTGTGATGAAAACAGTAATGATAATACAGTGATGTTTTCATAATTATAGAGCAGTGCTTATACAGGCTCTGTCTGCTTCTCTGTGTCATCAGTGAGTAGGCTGAGGGTGTGCAAGAAGCTTGGAGGGTACCCAGCCAGGATAGCTGAAACCAACTGACTGAAAGGATATTGCATACCATATGGTCATGATCAGCATATAAAGCTGGAGGAGGAAGAAAGAAGCAGGGAACATTCACAGTTACAGTGTTTGTCCTTTCAAGTAACAATTACACATGACGGAGACCTGCTTTCCTGGAGATGACTGAACACCTGCCTGCTGATAGGAAATAGTGAATGAATTCCCTGTTTTACTTTGCTTGAATGAGTGGCTTTTGCTTTACCTATTAAACTGTCTTTATCTCAACCCATGAGTTTTCTTTTACTCTCTGACTCTCTCACCTACCCCACTGTGGGGGGGAGTGAGCAAGCAGCTGTGTGATGTTTAGCTGCCTGACAGGTTAAACCATGACATTAGAGATATTACGTGAGTCTTATCATTGTCTATGGTCTAATGTCCCTCATTGTCTCCAAGCATCCACAGTCATTGGATAAAGGTTTTTAGAAGATAAACCCTTTCCTGCTCCCTAAACTGTTTGGTTATGGACCTGCTGCACACAAGTTTGTATAAACTCTCTTAACAGCCTTCTGATATTACTTGTCTTCAAAACCTCTGTGGCAACAGACTCCAAAAGCTGTCTGCAATTTTAAAAAAATATTTTTTAAGGAATTCTCCTACTATTCCCAGTAAGCAATACCTAGTTTTATTATTATGGAATTAAAAAAACAGAAGACAGCCTGTGGAATCCTATGAAAAAGAAAGAACTTGGAAATATGAAGAGTATGTTGTGGTGGGTTGACTTAGGCTGGCTATTAGGTGCTTCCCTAGTCATTCTTTGACTTCTCCTCAAAAGGGGAAGAAAATACAATGGAAAAAAGTGATAGGTCAAGATAGGAACAAGGATATCACTCACCAGTTACCATCAAGGAGAAACCAGATCTGACTAGGCAAAATCAGTTTAATTTATTGCAAATTTATAATAAAGTATAATAGAGAGAAACAAAACTGAAAACACTCCCCTCCTCATCCCAGAATCAATATCACTTGCAACTTTTCTGTCTCCTTCATGCCTGAGCAGCAATGGCATATATATACTGGGGCTTGCAGTCAGATCACAACATTTCATGTTTGCCACTCCTACCACCTCACGCTATTCCTCTGCTCCAGCAGGGGGTCCCTCCCACAGGAGACAGTGTTTCACAAATTTCTCCAACATGGGTCCTTCACATGGGCTACAGTTCTCCAAGTACTGCTTCAGTATGGGTCCTTTCCATGTGGGTCCCCCCACAGGCAACAGGTCATTACAGGAAACCTGTTCCTGAATGGGCTTCTTGCCATGGAGTCACAGGAGCCTGCTCTGGTGCCAGGTCTCCACAGGCTGCACCAACATTGCTGATGGGCTCAGCTTTGGCCGTCAGTGGGTCCACTTTGGAGCTGGATGAAACTACCTGTCTGACATGTGGATAGCTTCCAGCCTCTTCTCACAGCATCCACTCCTTCAGCCCCCACACTATGAAAACTTTCCATAAAAATCCAATACATTGATAAGGCAAATTTATTAAATACCTGACAGGAAAAAGGATATGATTGAAAACAGAAATCAGACCTCACAGATGTGTGAAAGCTGAACTTTAAGGTAGTGATTCACAAAAGCAGCTTTACCTAAAAATAGTGAGAATACAGAAGGTAATTATCACTTAATCCACAGATATCTGAATTATTGAGTTATTTGAATTATTTTACGTTAACTTTATCCAAAGAAACGTCACACTCAATTTGGTTTTAGATTCTATGGAATATGTTTTACCCATTAGCTGTTCCAGTACCTTTGAGCAACTGTTCTTTTTACTACTCTCCCTGAAATTCCATTAATTCCAAATGGAGTCCATTTAGGATAAAATTTGTCTTAAATGAATTTTATTGTTTTACTATGAGAAATATGTCATTTTAGATACCATTAAATTAGAGATAAATCATATTCGTATCTCAGAAGTAGGATGAAATGAAAATATGTTATGAAAAAAGCTCCTGCATGTAAAATGGAAAATTTTGCAATGAAATTTAAAAAAGAAAAAAAAAAAAAAAAAAAAAAGGAAACTGGGAGAAAAACAATGCCGTGTTTTATTTTGCCTGAGGGAGTAAAAAGCAATCATATAAATTATTTCAACTAAGAATATCTCTAAGGAATTGGTCTAGATACAATTTGGTTTACAAACGAGTGGCATCTTAGATTTTCTATGCATGGCAGATCTTCTATATAAAACAGTGTAATGTCAAGATAATTAGAACTGATATCAGATAAGATTCTCATTTTGCATTGCCATCACAAGAATTATGTTGACAGCCAACAAGAAAAGAAGTAGAAATTAAGATTTGGCATAAACACAAATAGAAAAGGTCAAATGCCTAAAGATAATGAAAAGATTACTTTTACAAAATTATTACATCCCTGATATAATTTTGGAGAAACAGAATTATCTTGTTTAGCTTTACATTTATTTTGGGTTTATAGAGGATTTGGGTAGAAGGCAAATGAGCGGTAACAATATTAAGATATGAAGACAATAGGTTGACCCAAGATGAAACAGAGGATTTAGGAAGTATGAAACTAATCAGTAAACAAACAAAGAAACTAAAGAAAGAGAATAATATATAATGAGAAATGTTATGTAAGATAAGAGGAACCAAATGTCTGTTTGACTTGAAAGACAAATAACAACAAAGAAGTGAGAATGAAGGAGAATGACAGAGAAATACCTCAAAGTTACACAGCATTCAGAAAATAGTAATTAAATGGATTCTACAGTAGTATTATGAAAGAAAGAATATGTCATAGGGAATATTTTAAATGTTTTACTTTCTAAGAAAGAACCATAGCTTATGAATGGTCTTGTAGGTGAGAAATCCACAACAAAGGCAAGGTAAAACTTGTCTTGGATTAGTATTTACAAGGAACAGGTATTCAGTAAATGTGTGAAAGCAACAGTGATATCAACCTAAAGAAAGACAAGAGTACCGGAGCTACAGAGGAATTTATCTGTTTCATAATCCAAGACAACAATACAAATAAATAAATAAATAAAACAATAAATTATTAAGCTGACAGAAAAAAGATTCACCTCCTACTGTAGCATCTGCTCAGTATGTGGATATTTGATAACTATCAGTGTTAAAAATGATTTGCTAAAATTTAAAACAAATATGGCAAAACCAACACTCATGATGAACATGAGAAATGACATGGCAGGAGTATGTGGAACTGAAATTCACTGAAGGGACAATGAACAAACAAAACTGAAATAAAATAAAGAAGGGAGAGAAAACAAGAATTTACCAGAAAATTTTAAGAATGTAGCTGTCATAGTTTGGATGTGTATCAAGTATAATTCTAGAAGAGATACTTAATGATAGGTATCCAAGTGCACAGAGGAGAATAGATAAGTGCTACCTACTCATGATGAACTAAAAGATGGAACAAAAAGATTTATAGAAGGAAATAATGGAAATCACATACAACTAAAAGCAGGGGAACTGAACCCTTCAGTACAATAAAATTACTTTTTCACACTATCATGTTGACCTGATTTCTTTAGCTGAAATATATATATGTAGTGTCGGGGTTGGGGTTGGTTTTGTTGTTTGGTTTGGGGTTTTTTTTCTACCCAGGAAATCAGTGACTTTGTGCTACTGTCCAAATTTTCTCTGTTGAAAATTTTCATTTTCTCTATATATGCTTTATTTAGTATGTCTATCAAGACAAAAGCATAAACCATGGACCAAGGTCCCATTAATCTATGCCCTGTGAATAAACATAGTAAAAAGGTGAAACCTAGCAAGGCGATAAAATCAATTTGCTTGTTTCCCTCACTTTGGTCTGTCTAATCTTGTTTATCCTGTCATTTCTCTTATGTGACTTTGGAAACCTAGTAACGTTTGTCTATTATCATCTTAATACCTTGCATATATATATGTGAATAAACGTATTAATGGTTCATACTTTCCTGCCACAGACATTATGCCTTTCTGTAAATTTTTTTGTACTGTAAGATTAAAATGGCTTCTCTGTCACGGGAACAGAGAAGATCCTGCTTAACTAGCCTGACAGCATATACTTGAATGATCAAGTTAAGTCAATCCCAAACCACAATTTAATCCAGATTGACAGCCAGTTTAGCATTTATTTTAGTCAGGAGGGTTAGCAGCAAAAATCACTGAGTATGGTCTCAGGTAAATCAATAGAGAATTTATGCTAAAATAACACAGTTTTAAGGAGACTATGAATTAACTACATCAAATAACAGCCCTCAGACATTTAGAAGCAATTTTTGTCCCAAAGAATGTTTGCTCTCTTTCAAGGAAAAGACATTTCTGTCTCAACAGATTACTTTTCTTAGCCCAATGCTCCAGGATAAGATGTAAATCAGACTCATTTAGGAAACATAACCAGAAATTCTATGCTATTACTTGTTTTTCACACAAATTACAAGTCTTTGAGTTTACTTTGTTCTTGATTATATTTTCATCAAATTTATTTATGGTATCTGTTCATTCCTTTGCTATGAAAAAGCTATGGTAAAGCTGGAATTAAGGTCAGACATATGGGTGAAATATACTCTGAACAATTTCCATCTGCATGATTTCTTCAATTTGTGATTCAACTGCACTACCTATCTTTGCAAGCTTGTCAATCTGCCTCTTTTGAAGTTAATATTCCCTTGGGAAAAGGAAAATATTATGGAAATTGTCTGAGTGAACTGTTCTGTCTTAGTGTTTTCACAGACAATCTGGGAGTAATAATGCTAGGAATCAAAACAGAATACTTCTGTAAGAGTTAAAAAAAAAAAAAGTCTGAGAAAAAAATTAGATTATTTGGTCAAGTAAGTAGAAATGTAGTGTACATTTTAAAATCATGCATCATATTTTCCTGGCACATCATCTTTACTTATTTAGTGTTGTATTTCTCACAGTTGCAAGTCAACACAATCATAGAGCTAATTCAGTGCAGCAGCTGCTCTAAATGGTTCATATATTCCATGCAACTATTTATAATGGTTATGGCTATGTAAAAAAAAGAAAACATTGTAAAAGTTGAAAAGTCAAGTACAGAAAAAATAATCTGAAAATTTGCAATTATAATCTTATTTCAAAGCTCTTCTATGTATGTTTTCTGATGTTGCCCTATTTTTCTCTACTCTCTTGCTTTATTTGGTAGAAAAATAAACATTGTTTACTTCTACCAGATAGTTAATATTTTATATTTCGTTTTTGTTTTAACCCTATTGTTCAAAGTATAACCTTAGGATCTATTTATTGGACATTATTTAAATACTGTTCTGATTCCAGATTATCAGTTATTTCCCAGGCTGTTCTGCACTATTCTAAGCAGTACAAGATCTTATTTTAAATATATTTGGAAGGTGAGAGGGCAGTATAATTGCATTTCATAGCTGGAGAGTCAAAATAGAGGAAGATTAAGACTGAAAGACTCCTACATTTTGGGCAGGAGGCAGCTGGAACCTCTTATGCCTAAGTAATTTTCATTAAGTAGCGCTTGATATGTTCAAGGCACATGTCCCTTTGTTTTTAATGGCTACTGTGAATATAGAGCATCTCTAGCAAAGTGTTGTGAAAGATCTCACATTTGACAATTGTTAAACATGAGTGACCTTTTTGGAAGAGTTTTTAGGTTATGTGTTTCATATGTCATGAAGTCTCAAGCAAATCAAATAAGAATTTGACCCAATTAACTTTTAGAGTAGTAAATCAATGAAGTACCCTTCCATCTGATGAAGACTACTTTAACCATTGCATACTTCCCAGATTCTGAAGTAAGTGATGTAGCAATGGCAGCTTCCATCACTGCACAGTCTTTTTGGTCGTTTCTACATCTGTCCTATACAATGAAGTAAACAGAGATATATTATTCCAGTTACAAATAATTTTGTTATTGTGTTAACATTCAAGGTAACATGTAATCTGACATTTCTTGAAGTCTGACTTCGTGGTATGTTATTATGTTCTTTTAGTGCAATTTCTACCTTTAGATTGTTATTTTTTTTAATTGAAATCGCCTTTCACATCACTTAACTTGCTTATCCACCACTCAGCAGCAACTGGCTTGGCTACCTTTAGTGCCTTTCCAGTTCTCAGATGCAAGGGAACATCTAGGGGATGCTTTTCAAGGTGGGTACAGCACTGGTCACAGGCAGAAATACAGGTTTTGCGCTGTTCTTGGGTAACAGGCCAGCCTCGGGCATAGGCTTCACAAGGTAAATCTTTGATTCCTGAATGTCCCATTTTTACATGCAGCCACTCCAAAAGCCTCTCCCAGTCCTCTCCTATGGGGGCGTTTTGCAAAGGTGCCAAGGGGACCAATTCACCTGCTTTGTTATTCCGTTGGCTCGTGGGGGATTTATCATCCTGATGAGCAGCTACCCATGCGACAGCAAAGGAACCTTCTTTTGCAATGGTTAAAATTTCCTGCCAGTTATCTTTTTGCCAAATGGGAATGCGGTTTACTTTCCATTCATTTTGTTCCCAAAAGGGGGACCACTCTGTGCATCCCTTGAAGACAGCATAAGAGTCAGTGTAGATATAGACAGGAGAGGAAGTTTGAGATTCATGATGAAAAACACTTCATACTGCTACTAATTCCCCCACTTGTGCACTACCTTCACCCTCAGTAATTATTTCATTATCAACTCGCAAAGCAACTGCCCGGTATTTCCACACCTTTCCCTCTCGTTTAGCAGAGGCATCAGTGAACCAGGCATTTTCTAACTGCCCAGTAAACGTGGGGGCTACCTGTATAACAGGAGGGAGGTTTACCTCAGTAGCCTCACCCTCCGGCTCTTCCTGGATAGCCAACATTACAGGAGTCCCTTCGGTCACTTTAAAAATTTCGCACTAGTGCTCAATTTGGGCTCACCATTTCCTTACAGATGCTCGCAGGACCACCCCGTCAGGGGGTGGGGTCCCCGACAATACTGATTTAAGTACCTTAAATGGGCCTTTAAGTACCAGTGGTTGCTGCCAAATTATTTTTTCGGCTTCGCGCAGTGCTGTGCTTACCACAAACAAACCTTCTTTCCAAGGGGTGTATCTCTTCTCAGCACCTCTAAAGCTGCGAGAGTAAAAATTAATGGGCCGAACCGAGCCTTGTGGCCCTTTTTGCCCCAAGTGCACAGACGTGCCACTTGACGCAAAACCCCACTCAATGTGAACTGGGTCGGAAGGGTGAATTGGGCCCAGGGCTTGGTGTGCTGTAGCTTCAAAAACTAACAATTTTAGAGCTTCATCATGTACATCAGCCCATTTCCACTGTGCCCCCTTCCACAGTAAATCATATAGAGGTCTTGCTATGATAGAAAAATCGGGTATATGCTTTCGCCAAAACACCAGTAACCCCAAAGCATGTTGTAGCTCCTTTTTCGATTATGGTTTTGTAATCTGTTCCAGAGTAGTCAGGGATTCTGGGGGAATAGAATTTTTATCTCCTCTCCACCAGATGCCCAAAAACTTTACTTCCTGGGAGGGCAGCTTTTTCTGGTGGAATTTGCAAACCTGTATTTTCCAAGTGAGAGATTATGCACTCCTGGGTGGTTTACACAGCTTCCACTTGATCCCCAGCAATTAGCACATCATCAATATATTGATATACTTTCACCCCGTCCTCTGTGGGAATCAGCTCGAGTTCCTGTGCTAGATCATGATGTGCTAAAGTATTTGTACCCTTGGGGAAGGCGTGTGAAGGTTTATCGTTGTCCTTTCCATGTAAAAGCAAATTGATCTCTGTCTTCTACCTGCAATGGGACCATGAAAAACGTATCTTTGACATCGATAGTGGCCATGATAGGGTGCGCCTGCTCTTGTATCAGATCATTGAGTT
>JANIJG010012534.1:0-31834 GCA_024611175.1 Megaceryle torquata
ATCCTCAGAATCTGCCAGGTTCTGACTGACTTCTGGGATATTGGTGGGATAGGAAAATGTAGCAAGAATATCCTAAAATAGAGAATGTGCTAAAATCTCTTCATACTCCAATCGCTCAAGAAGCAGGAGATAAACTCTACCTAAGATTATTTAGAAATAAAGTACCTTGTCTTTGTGCTTTATGAAGAGTAAGCTTCCCGTAAGCTCAGATGTTTCGATGTTTACATCATCCCAAGTTCCCTTTCACCTACCTCCACCTGGTCTAAGCCACAGAACCAGCAGGAACCCTCAGGGGCAGGTCAGTAGCTGTGCCTGGGCAGCTCCAAGACTTGCCTGCAGAGCAGCCGTAGGGACAAGGACAGATGCGGACACACGTGGCTGAGAGAGAAACGCTTGCGGCTGGATCCGATGTAACCAATGCCAACGGCGATACTTGAAAAAAAGGTTTCTCTCCGCACATGTTTGAAGTGTTGTGACTGTAAGAAGAGGGATTCACTTTTTGCCAGAGTAACTTTCTCATCATTTGTGAACCTGTAACTTTAGCGAGTTACAGATTCAGAGTCGCAAAAGAAATTGCACTGAACACCACTCCGGGTCAGGTCAGGAGCAGGCAGACAGAGGAGATGTTTAATGCTGTTTTGCTCAGTTACCAGAATCCATTGCTTTATGTATCTGGGATTCCGTCACAGCCAAGACCAAGTTAGGACTAAATACACTCTGTGCTTAACCTTGGAAAGACGATACAGACTGCAGCGTGATACAGGACAGCGTAGCGTTTAACCTTTGAATTGCACAGGGGGCACTGCCGTCACTTCCATGTAGTTCTGCTGTATCTTTGCTGAATATACCCCAGGATCGGAGTACTGATCAGAACAGCACCGTGTCCAGCATGAATTTTGCACCTCTGGTAACTCAATGGTGGCAGTAAAGTGGGCCGGGCAGGAGCGGAGCAAATGGATTCTCAAACCAGCAAATAGCAGTGTCCCCCCCCACCCTCCCGAGCAGCTGAAGCACAGTCCTGCACCTCTCCCCCAGGAACACCAGGATGCTCAGAGATAATATAGCTATAGAGAGGCAGCATCTTTACAGGATGGGGCTCCAGTAAATGTTAGGGGCCAAAACTGGTGTGAGCGAAGAGGTAAGAATAAGCACTCTCCCACTAGGGCTTAGGAGGAACCTGCAAGGTTAGGAGGAGCAGTGCTGTACCTGAGAGGAAGCCGAGACAAAAGGGATACCGGCCTCTCGCTACACGACTCAGGTTGGCTAATGTTTGTTAGGGAGGACTCGGGCACAATGGGAAGTGACAAGACAGCACAGCTGCGATAGCGGTCAGTCTGAGAAGCCAGAAACTCCAGGGGTCGGCAGCAGCTGGTTCTCCCCTTACCCTGGGGATTCTCTGTTCCAGTTCCTAGAGTACGAGCACCCCTTTCTTCAGCACCTGCACTTAAGTTCTTAAATTTGCAGATTTTTTTTTTTTTTTTTTAAAAATACCCCTGTACTTTAATCACGAAAAACCAGTCCCCGCCCCAGTTCTACTAAAAACATGATTGTCCATAGCTGGAGGCTTATCGAACAACCTCACCCCATCACCATGAAGTTACTCAAATGTCCAACAAAACAGCAGGCAGCTCAACCTTTAGGTAACACAACTACAAAAATTGGATCGTGCTCTCTTCTCTCTCCCCCTCCCTCCTCCTCAAGAGAGCTCCACTACTTTTTTCTAAGCGCCAGCGCTACTCCGACTGCTACAGCTAATATAGCTACCGCAGCAGCCCCACCATACAGCAATATAGATTTCCCTTCTGGCAATAAGATAGGCTTCTCCTCTGCAGCGGAAGATTTCTCTTCTATTTCTTCCAAATGACCCTCTTTCCCCACTTTTTTTTCCCCTGGAAGCAGTATTTTCTCAGGTTCTGGTGCAGCCTTTTCTTCTGACGGGGCTAACTTTGGGACAGGTTTACTTAATATGGGGATTTCAGGTTCAATGAGCTCTTCGGCCACTTTTCCCTTTTCCTCCTGTTTCGTACGCAGAAGTGTGGAGAGATGTGCTTTTTCAACAGCAGGGATCTCAGCTTGAGGTTTTGCTTCCTGTAAAGAAGCAGGGGGTTCTGGGAACGCTGCCTGCACGGTCTCTGCAGCGACGGCTGACACCACCGCTTCCTCGATCCCCTCCGGTATCTCTTCCTTCTCCACATGAACAATATCTGAGTTGGAAGAGTTGTTCTCACTCCTTTCTTCAGCCCCTCCGTTGCTGTCCAGGCTTTTGACTTCTTCAGGATCCATGGCCACTTGCTGCCAGGACTCGGGTCCCAGGGAGACTGGCAGGCTCTCTGTGTGCCAGCTCTGACTCGCTGACAGGGAGACAGGCAGGCTCTCCGACTGCCACGACGTGGTCACTGTGGGAGACTCCGGGGGGCTCACCTGTCCCGAGTTGTCACTGGTCAGGATGTAGATGTCATTACTGTCCTCTGCAATGAGCCCGGGGTACTCTTCCTCCTCGGATTCCAAAGTAAAGACCGTTCCCTATGAATGAAAATGAGGACACAACACATGAGCACTGGCTCCAGCATTACCTCCCCTGTACAGGAAGGAACAGGACACCTGGAAACTTAACGGGGCTGGAAGAAAGATGAGATGGCCTCTGAAAAAGCAGCAGTTGTCTGACCTACATATTAGAAGAGATTACAAATGGTCCAGCTGGCATTTCCAGAGAATTGAACCACTTATAAGAGCTTTTCTGGGAGCTCCTCTTTTCCCTGATGTTACTGCATTGACAAATACATCACCAAAATATCCCATGTAGTCACTACTAACCAGAGAACAGGACACCAAAGTCTGAAACCAAACTGAAACAGAACAAAGAGAAAGAAAGTAAACACAACAGGCACAGGAGCCCAGCTGAATACTGCTCTCCTTTTCATTCCATTCAAGTGCTCTGCATTGCTTGTCCAGTCCAATTTCATTTAACAGTTTCTCTTACATTAACTTTATTCCTTCTTCAGTGCTCTCTGAAATCTGTATTTCTACTTTGTGCCAACAATCTGCAGCTTAGAGTAATTCTAGTCACTTACTAACAAGCAAATTTAGCTATTCTTAAAGGAATTCTCTTTCCAAGACTGGCATCATAACTTTGGCCACAGAAGTTAAAACAAACCACTGAACACAGACATCCAAAGATGCTGACAGGGTTTGTTTGTTTTTATTTAGATAGGAAAAGTCTATAGATATCCTAAAAATTTGACAGTAGGCTCCAGTTAGAGAAACTGCAAGTATAAAATACTGACCAATTCCCTCCTTACAGAAAGAACAGCACTGTTGCATCTACTGATGCATAGACTGCTGAGTATGTAACACACAAGAGATTTGCTTCAAGGGGAAAACTACAAGAGGAAAAATAATTAAGTGAAGAAGAGGAATCTAGGATGGGTGAGATACCAAGAATGTGAAAAAAAGAGACAGAGCAGAAGGGAAAAGTTTGCTATGCCATATAACATATTTTAACAAGTCCTGCAGTGCTGGGAGGCCTTTTCCTGAAAATTCCTCATTCAATTATCAAGCTTTCCTGTTCAGTCCCATCATAACACGAAGAAAAAACATTAAAACCCCATTTGTTCTCTTTCTCCTGCACTTGAAGCACTGGAATTTGTAGTTTGGTTCTGCTCCAGTCTCCTATTGGTGGCTGCCCATTCCAAGACACCTCCTCAGTTGTTCCAAAACGTTTTATGGATTTACATGGTTGTCTGTGTCAGGAACTGAGCCAAGTTTAAAACAAACACATCCTTTATTTTGCTGAGCTGTTTTTAATCCCGATCAGCATTGAGTATGACTGCAGGTGGAGCAGAGTCAGCAGCTGCACCTGCTCACACTGATGCCAAAAGAGTCAAATCGATACCAGTGCCCTGCTTGGAGAGCAGAAGGAAAATGCATTTCAGCTTTGGTAACTCCACATTACCACTTAGTTCCTAATACACAAGGCATTCGGGGCCTACAAGTCAATGGTTTCTAACCTGGAGCAGGCACACTTGCAGAGCTCCCAGCTCTGGGCCAGCAGCAATGCACTCTTCTCTCTCAGGGAAGCACGAGCTGCTCCGACTCTCCACAGACACAAGACTCTCCACACAGCCACCTGGCACACTGCAGTTCCTCACCTCCCTAGCAAGGGGAAGGACCTCCAGACACAAAAATGAATCCAAAATACAAGTTGGCAGGCACAGGAGAGACAGCACAAACACGTCTGGTCACTGTCAGTAGCTGCAGTGGGAGCAAATGAAGCAGGAGTGGAGCCCTGGTGAAAGCACTAAGATGGTACTTGAGAGATCTGCAGAACTTATGGGCAGTAACACTTTAATCTTTCATGGTGGAAACTATTCCTGTCTCAGTAACTTTGTAAAAAGGGGACAGTGGAGCCTGAGTTGAGTATGGGAGAGAAGTTTCTCTACCTGCTTCCCCAAAACACCTGGCCATTTTGTAGAACTTGATGGTCCCATTCCTGGAGGCTTGTGTACAGTGCTGGAGGCTGTAGTTCAGGACAGCACTAGGAACGTTGAGATTTCATAACGTATTTTGGCAGGGTTGGGATCTAAATCCACCTTCTCAGCCCATGGAGCTTTGGGAGATACTTCTGCACAAATAAAGGAATCTCACAGAACACTTCAAAAGGACCTTTTCTTCATAAGTGCCTTTAAATTGCTTGGATGTGGGAAACAACATCCAGCTCAGTAACATGTTCAGAAACTCTAAAGAAGTGATGCTCTAAAGAGCTCCTCAGGGGAAGGGTTAAAAGCAGTCAAGCTGTTCACTAACCACTTAGCCATCATCACATAGTCTTGAATCAGAATGAAATAACAATTAATAAAGCATTACATTTGTAAAAACGTTCAGATACCACACACACCTCAAAAAACCCAAAGCAAGTTCTGCTCTGCAAGCAGTGACTGACATCCTCTTGAAAGTCACATTTCACTCAAACTGTATTTTTTTTGAAATGAAGCTCAGGCCATTAAAACAAAACAAAGCTCTACGAAGAGGAGGCAACCAGCCTGGCAAAGTAGGGCAATGAGAAAAAAGGAGCCAAGAGCAAATACTGAGCAGTGTGGGCCAAGGCTGCTGCGCAGCCTGTGAGGGCAGGACTCCACACGCAGCAGCGACCTGTCCTGTTCCACTGGACACTGGAGAGCAGCCCGACAGGGAGTCAGTCCCCATGCTGAGGATGGAGAGGCAGGCAGCTGCTCAGGTACTCTGAGATTGCACATTCATTCCTTTGATCATCAGGATTTTCCCTGGAGATCGATTAAGTAGGAAATACTCTCCAATATAAGCTACTAACAGCCACCTATGATCATAGCAATTTTTTTTTATTTCTGCAGGCCACAGAGACTCAGAACAGCGACAGTTCAACTAGGGGTAAAACCTGCAATCTCAGGAACCTCCCTCTCTGCTCAGCTCTACCTTCCCACAAATCAGAATGAATTTATTTCCCACCCGCAGCACATGACACCAAACCAGACCACATCTGTGATCTGGCACTAGCAAAAAGACAGGGACACACACAACTGACAGCACCTCTCCTCTTAAAGTACTGCTGGAAGGGCAGCCATGCTGCTGCGTCCTGTTCAACATGAAAGCATGGGAAAAACATACTCCAAAACCACACTGTGCTTCTAGGGGCTTGCGAGCTCTGGTGATTATAGCAAACTTCTTTTCGGCTAAAACTAAAAGAAGCCCCAACTTGGGCCACTCTGAGATGGCCTAAATTCCCCTGAAGTCACATACTGTAGAGTGGCAAAAGCCGAGAGCCTTTGAGCAGTGACTCAGCAGCCCATGGTGGGGAGGGGGGAGCCACCTGTACTCAAGGGGGACAACTGCGTAGAAGGACTGTGGTAAAATCTAAGCCATCCTGATACTCCTCAGTATGTACTCATCAAGCCTCTGCTGCTGCTGCTCTATTCCTGATCCACTGCTCTTAACTGTTCCCTTTCATTAGGAAAAGTCAACATTGTTCTTTACAGGGAATCCACAGATGACTTGACCATGGTAAAAATGAAGAAGTTATATAGATAAAGTACCACAGCTACTACTGTGAGGACTGGTAGCTGCACAGGCCCAGCAAAATATCTTATCTCAGAATGATGTAATGCTAGATCCTCAGCAAGTTAGCAAGCAATGGGGAGGCAACACTGACATACAAGGATCAGGCATCAGTTATTCTCGTTATTCCCACATATCAAGGCATTTTTTTAAAGGTCATGTGCTTGCTGGAGCACTGTGACTGGAAACAGGCTTCTCACAAAATACAGGTAAGAAGATCTGGGCATACACTGAGGGTAATGTGCAGGATAAACTGCTTTGGAGAGGGTAAGAAAATGAAGGGATGGTAATACAGGGAACATGGGCAATCCTCAACATTTCAATACTTCATTAATACCTGTACCAACACCACACACCCATCCTGCCTTCAGCCTCAAGCAATCGATTGTTCCTTGTCCCACACAGAGTGAGCTGACCACAAAAGAGTTATCAGTCGCTGGCTCCCTATAAATCAGAGCCTTATAAAGGCTGGCTTATTCCTTTCTGTCTTTATAGCCAAATTAACTTCCGTGTCAGTGCCTCAATAAGCCTGAAGAGACAGCCTGCCTGAGGCCGGGAAACCTGGGGGAAAGCAAACATACTGAGTGGCAACAGGTAGTCTCCCTACTTTTTCTTTAAAGGCTTTAAGTTTTTGTAGCTGAAAAGCCAGACAGTAATAGGCATTATTTAGAATACATACTTAATATTTCTTGAGCTGAATTACAAGTTAATTCAGAAAGTAAAGAGGATAAAGCTAGGATTTTGTGCTGATTCAGTTGAGGTTTCTACTTTTTTTTTTTTCTTAAAAAGAGCTTTTTTAAAGTTAGGTGGTTTTTTTTTCCTTTTAAGGCAGCTGCAATATAAACTGAATGATATTTAGGACAATTCTCTTGATTCATCTACAGATGTGACCCAGAAGCAAAGCTCCCATGGAGAGATTAATTCAGGACAGGATGGAACATGTGGAAGGATTTTTAATAAACTGAAGCCTTACATAAGCTCTGGTCTTTAGATTTAGCTATAAGTAAGGGATGTATATAAGTGTTTATCTGCTTTGTTTATTGTAAACAGATAGTTTACTGCTCCAGACCATAAAAAACAGAGTTTTTTCAAATTTGGGATGGGAGACTTGCAAACATGAAGTGCTCTTCCTTATCCAGCACACCTACAGAAACACATTGTGTATGTCTAGAGAAGAAAGTAACTCTGTCACGGCAGCACCACCCTGCCACTCCTGATCCCAACCACTGCCACTTGAGGGAAGAGTTTGCATAAGTTATGATGAGAAGGAGAACTGGATAGTTCCCTTCTTGGCTAGAACACAAGAAGGATGGTCCACAGCACATGAGGCAGTCTTGAGGAGAAGATCAACTTAACTCTGTCAAGGTGGCATTTGCAGACCTAAAAAAGCAGCTCCAGACATCGCCCTCGGTCTAGGCTGTTTGCCTTAGAGAAATTTTCCACAAGACTTCTACAGATGACAGAAAGCCCTTCTAACAAATGTGCTAGATGAGCCCTCAGGACAGGTTATAGCTATTATGTTACAGGATGAGCTACACTAGACAACTGTAAACTGGTAACAAATTAAAGAAAAAAATATCTGAAAGGTCTTCCAATAAGCAGAACCCACCAGTCTGCATTCAGCTGTAGTCCTGCCCATGTCAGTAATCTGAACTCTACTGAAAATCACTCTCAGCAGTGGATTCTTAACACTATCAACCTTTAAGATATAGTAGGAAATTGCTACTTAAAAACATCTGTCAACTTTCAATTATAATTTAAAGACAGCAAACATAACAACAAAAAAAAAAAACCAACCAAAAACCAAGACTTGGAAACTGACTTTCATGATGACCATACTATTTTTCATAGTATTCTAATAGATCTGTTACTAAGTGTGCACAAACAAGCTGACGTACTAACTACAGTAGTTACTTTTGCTAAACAGCAAAAACCTTTAACTACACATAAGGAAAAAAAAGTTAACAAATTTATATCTTTATTTACCACAGTAGTAATTTCAGACTGATTGTTGTAAAGCTGCTTCTGGTAGAAAGAGATACTCAAAATTCTCCATGTCTCAAAAATAAAATAACATTTTTTCCTACAAAGATAGTAGAAGTAGTAGTACACACTGCATCTATAATGGAGATATTCTCAGATAATGAACAGAAAGAGTTCCCTATTAAGTTGTCCTACAAAGCATTTATTGCACCATAGAGAAGACTTTGAAAACCCTGCCCTGTAAGCTCAGAAGACCAGACACATTCAAAACAACTGTGTCTAACTTCTCTGGAACCTGTGTGTATTCTTTTAGGGTTTGGTTTTGGTTTAAGTGTTCTTAGAAGCTTGACTGGTCTCTCTGGTTCAGTTCTTAAAGAAGTATAAACAGGCAGGTCTCAGTTAACTGTGTTCTTGCAAGGAATGATGTGGACGGGCAACTCAGACAAAACTCATCTCTGAAGACACAAAAAAGCCCCCCCCCAAAAAAAAACCCCAACTATATGGCCCAGCAAGCCAGATGCACACATCAGACCTTGATTTTATCCAGCACAGGACAAATTTCTGCGTACAGGTCAGAGAAAAAAGCCACCTTGCAGGAAAAAATACCTATGTTCCCTGAACTATTTTCCCCCCGCCTGAAAGTAAACAGGCCCACAAAACATCCCCAAGAACACCTTGAGGTGCAGAAGGAAATGCTATCAGAACATAAATGTCCCATCTTTCCTATGACAAAAAAGCCAAAAGACACCAGAGAATTTGGAAGCTTCTGAGGCGAGAGCACTGACTATCTTGTAACAACCTGTCGCAGAGAGAAATGAGGTTCAGTTGTTACTTTCCTCGCACTGACAGCATCACAGTGACAATATGAGTACCAGGAACCCATCAAATACATTTGTGCTTAAAATGTAGTGTCTGAAAAAGAAAAGGCAAGGAGCGATGAATTGGCCTGTGTCCAGGGATCCCAAGAGCTCTCCCCTCTGGGGAAACAAGCAACTTTCCCACAATAAGATTCCCCCAGAGCTGGGAATGCACTTGTCGGACGACTCCCAGCTACGGCAGAGGAGCAGCCGCGTGCCAGCAAGTGCCGGCTGGGCCAAGGGCTGCGAAGGCTGTGTCCGCAGACGGCTGCTGGGGTCAGGGCAGCTTCACTCCCACCCGACCCCGACCCGACTGGGCTGCAGCTGCATCCACTCTGTGCTTCCATCCGCAGCCCTGCTATGCTGTGCCTCTTTCAGACTCTCACTGAAGTCAGACCCAACAGCGTTACCCTGCTAATCCTTCAGAAAAGTGGATTATAAAAGGGGCAGCTGACAACACCTAGATATGGAACAATAAATTTAAAAATGTAAGTAACAAATATCCCTCAGGCATTTACTGTAGAATTCCATCTTTGTGGAACTGTCAAGATAGGTGGAGCCAAGAAAAACAAAGCAGAGTCCACAGATAGGACTGTACTTTTTATAAAAGAAATAAATAAATAAAGGGAAAAAAGGTCATGTGAACCAAATCAAAGCACACTGATATCACAGCCACTGCTCTCATCCCTTTCAAGGATTGCTTTGGCTAGAACAGCCTGCAGAAATGATCCTGTGCCCTCCCCTGCCCTCCAGCATAACCTCTATTACCTGCAGAGAGTCAGCACAAAAGCAACACCCTTTAAGGTTTTTCTGTCTTACTAGTTTAAATTGAAGTTAATTCAAATATTTAGAGACCACTTCTTCAGACAGACTGATTTGAAGTAATTGGAAGGGAAACAGAAAGGAGATCTAGCTGCTCCTTGATCATTTAAGTTCTTTGTCCTTCAGCCATAGTGCCTAAAAAAAAAAAATTAAAAAAATCTATTCTTGTACCAAAGAAGTTATATTCAAATAGAAGTGGACATTTCACTGCAGTGTTCCATGATACAAGCGTAATGTATAATTATTCTGAAAGGAAAAAACTCCTTTGTACCACTTCTCCAGCTAGACTGCCCTTTTTCACATCTCTACCATATTAATAAACTTACTTAGCTCTCCTCCAGTGGAGCACGGCTCCCTGTTTCTGCATTGTCATTCTCAGGGCAGACACCTGGGTTGCTGCTGCAGGAGATTTTTATCTCCAGTAGCACAAACTGCTTCTCTAGGATGACAAGTGTCTCTTTACTCTTTTTTTCCTTCAGATTATTAACAGACTCTAGTGCGTAGATTATTCAATCAGCAGCAGCAAAGAAAAGGTCAAAACTGGCAGAAAAAAAACCCCAAGACAAAACACTGGAAACAGAGAACAGCTCTTCTAAGGCTATGAAACTGTGAACAGTATGCAAATTTCAGGGAAATTACTCTCTTCAACATGGGCAAGTAACTAGTTAAATCCAAATCTGAACATCATGAGACAGGAACCCTGGAATGATTTCAGCTAAGGGTTACAAATACAAAAAGCAGCCTCTTACTGGGAGAAGAAAGGTTATTAACTGAATACTGATAAACACCGATTGCATGCACTTATTTCACCTCTTTCAAACAAGTGAAAGCAGATGGGCTTGTAACATGAATGTGAATCTGAGAAGAAAAAAAAAAGCACCTAGCTTCCAAGTAATCTACTTTTTCCTCCTTATAGACATTCCCAGACTATTTCAACATAGATGAAATCTAACCATGGAAAACAGGATCCACAGAGCTTGAGAAGAATTAAGTTATTTGGGAGAAGGAGTGGGAAAGAAAGATGAAAAAAATCCTTACCAAATGACTGGCCTTACTGTGCACTTTTCCAGGAGACCAAGAATTGCTTCTGATGCAGCAGCATTCAGCCCTGGAGAAGTCAGATAGAGCAAAAAGGGAGGGGAGGTAGAGGAGGGAAGGGAGGGGAGAGGAGGAAAGGGGAGGGGAGAGGAGGAAAGGGGAGGGGAGAGCATGTACACTGCGTGTCAGCTTGTTGATCCCTAACATTGCTTTTAGGAAAGGGAAGAATGAAGCTTCTGCTAAATCAGGCTGGCAGTTGTTTTGCGATGCTTCAAGATGACAAGGGAATGAGATCTTAGTATAACCATTTTGGTTCAAAACAGAGAGTCAGGAGGCAGAAATGTGTCCCTCCACATGTGTCTATTTAGAGAAGCTGGAATGCCAAACGTGCTTTTTCCTAAGAAAGGAATCCTAAAGAAATTACACTAAAACTTAAAGTCAAGTAGGGTAAATCTAAGAGCTGCAGCCAAACCCATCACTGCAATTAGTGAAAGAGGGAGGCTGTCCAGAAGAAAGCAAAATTTCCTTGTTTTCTTACAGTCCTCCAAACTCAACTTGCCTCTACCTGCAAATTTAAGAGATTGTAAACTAGATGGAGTAGTTGTTTCATCTTTTCATTCACATTTATGTTGTCAGCTGCACCCAAACACAGTACACAGTGCACTACGTACAGTCCTACTTTGAAGACTTTCACCTAAAGCAGTAAACAAAGGGGAAGTGGAACAGCAAACACAACATCCAGAATCTTAGTATTGAAATATTGTATGCACTTGAACATAAAAATGTCAGCCATTCTCTCAGCAACCAACCAACCATTACATGCCAGTCCCACCCTACCATGAGAAGTTAGATGAATTACAATTTTTGTGCCTGAAGGGAGAACAGAAGGGGAACGCTCACTGGTTCAACACATCATCCCATCACCATATCTCTGCAGGACTGGGATGAAAATACCAAAAGCAACCTATCTCAGAGGCTCAACCTCTAGTATCCCAAATTTCCTATTCCTCAGAAGCCATGCTGGTTTCTGGAAATCTACTGTATAGCTATCAAACTGATCAACCTTTATTCCCTTGAATTAGCAATTTTGCTTCTAGTTAACTCCTGTCCATCATCCTCAGTCTGATGCTTTCCTGAACCTACAAGCCTCCTGAGCCCACAAAAACAACTTGAATTCTTGCACACATGCAGAACCTCAGGAGCTCTTCTAGCTGCATTATGGCTGCACAGCATGACGCAGCAAGCGGTCCCATGGGATGACACAGCTCTTGTAAAATTCTGACTCCACAGATCCACAGTGAGGCATAGGAAGGGCTCAGCTGACCCCTTACCTTTAACTCATTACCTTCCTCCTGGCAAAGGCTGACTCCAATCCAAAAATTGAGCAAAATCCCAAATTATGTGGTGCCAAGGGAAGAGATACTACTGTCTTCTTCAGGTCTGCCCCTGAAAAGCTGACTCCTGTACAGCTTTCCTCTGGCTCCTTATTCACAAAAAAAACCCCCAACTAAAAACACAGACAAGGCTGTTCTGGCATCTCCTCAATTTTAAGTAAGCTCTTAGCAGCTGTAGGAAGGACCTAACTTCACACTGCTCTGTAACAACACAAAGATCGAGCCTCTTACTGTCACAGCAACATAACTCACCAGGGACTCCCAGGGTCATGCATCGCCCTTATGGCTCTAGCAAAGTATTACTGACAACTTGATCGGGCACACAGAGCCCCTGTGGCAGATGCTTATCTTAAAAAATGCAAAGCACTTTGGTGATGGCTAACAGCCTGCCAAGCAGCTCTTCCCTGGCCCTTTTCTGAAACACACACTCCCCCAACCTTACTGCATGCCCAGCTCTCAGCACTGCCATCCCCAGAACACCATCCCGCAGCTGAGAAGCATGCCACTGGCTAAAAATGAACAGTTTTTTCTTACAGGAAAAAAAAAAAAAAACCAAACCACCAAACCAAAACAATAAAAACATATATTCCCCTCCTTTGCAAAAGCCCAGTGGGTCTGCAACCCCATCCCCAGAGCAACTCACAAAGGGTTAGTGCAGCTACATTAATTCAGCTGGAAAAAAATTTCATCACCTTGCCTCTTTCCTCGCCTCTTCTGCTGTTTCAAAAATAGCTCTGGCTTGTTTGCTGTGCCGCTTATGTCAGTCTGATTTTATGCCTGACTGGATGTATACAGACAAGCTCGTAGCCTACTAAACACTGACTACCCAGATCTGTACATACATGCACAGTCACACAAACACAAAGCACGGCCCCCTCCCTTGGAGGCCATGCTGGAAAGCTGCTTGTTTTGAGAGGCTTTGCACTGTATTAAGGATGTTTACAGCAGGCCTCAAATAGGGTCTAGAGAACAGACCACAGCCTTTTCTGAGGTTAAAATGAAAGCAGAAAAGCAAAATAGCACTAACATCCATCTGTCTTAAAGCTGCAAGTAAGGACTTTCCCTGTGACGAAAATACTTTGAAATGAGAGTGCGCTTATCAAATGACCCAAGGTCATTTGGCTGCACACTGTTAGTGTTTCTGGTCTGTCCACTAAAGACAAACAATCCCTCCCCAAGGCTTTGAAAACTATTATACACGACTGCCAGGGAAGGAAAGGAGATAAAAAGGTGCAGATGTGCAAAAACTCCGGAAATTCTGTAACTCCTAAAAAAAACTTCAGGTAAAGTCCTGAAATATGAGAAGCTGTCTGAATGACATTTTTTCTACTAGCACTTTTTAATCACTGAGGTTTCCTTAATAGCTTTTCTTTTTAGAATAAATCAACTTGCTGGAGCCATTTCACTAATCCCAGATTAATTCCATTCAAATCTGGCATCCTTCCCAAACCCAGTAATCTAAAGCTCAGCCTTCAAGACCCAGCTCATCGGCTGTGAGCTGCCTCTGATGCATTTTTAAAGGAAACTTTCTCAGCATGCCATGACTCAGGAACACTGGTTACCATGAATTGAAGATTGCACAGGGAACTGCAGCACAAAGAAATCTTGATTGCTCATTCTATCTGTGTTCCTTTATAGCTATATAATCCAATATGCATTAGCCATTTCATGATTTACATTCATAAATTTGCACCGACTGACATTTCTGTATGAAGCGCTCCCCGATTATTTACCTGCTAAAAACCCTCTGAAATTTAAGAGGAAAAAACACCATATACCATTTCCAGCAGTCACCAGAGTACGAAGATAATGTTAAAAAGATGAGCCTCTCAGGCACAGTCTCTCTTGTTATGGGTGTTTGCTTCTAAATGCAATTCTGTATGCACATTAACAGGAAAGAACATACAAACAAAAGCTCACCTTATAGCAACAAATTAGCATCTTAACACTCAGTGTACGAAATCTAGTTGTTATGTGACATCTGAGGATCTCTTCAATTTCAAGGTCAATACAACAAACCAGACATGCAAAGAACTAGAATACACTGCCTGGGGAAATTGTGGAGTCTAATCACACAGGTCTTTAATGTCAACATCAGAAAGGAATGGGTAAAAGTCAGTTCTGCCTTGGGGCAGAATGGTGAGATAGATGACTCCCAAGATCCTTTTCCAGCTATATGGTCCTGACCCCCTGCTTTTATTTGTTTTCTTTTTCTGGGGCATTCCATCTCTCACCTGCTTACTTCTAGTAACCACCCTTAGCTTTCACTCCCATTTCGACTAGTATCACACTTAGAAATGAGCTTTGAACAACATATGGAAATTAAACTTTGCCTTCTTACCCATCCTCCTTGTTGAATGATATAGTCTGCAGAATAGTCTTCTAGATACGTCACCCCAAAGTTCACAAGTGCACTCAGTGGTTCCTGGCCCCGTTTGGTTAACTCCATCAGAAATTGCTGTAGTAGAACCAGGGGTACCAAGACCTTCAAAAAACAAGAATTGTGAATAAATACAGAAAGCATTATCAATACTACCTGATGAGTAGGTAAAAAAGAATAATTCATGTGGTCCACAGAAAAAGTCTGAATCTACGAGCCCAAAGATATCAGGGACTACACACTTTGTTTGTGTGAAGACACAAGGCAGAAACACAATATAATTCAATAGGAAAGAAGCAGTTCATCTGATCAGCAGAACACCCCAGCCTAACTTTAGTTTCACAGAATAAGACCACAGTGCTTTCTCAAGACTCATTTTTTTCCAACACAAGATTCAGATAAATAAGCAGAACAGGTCCAGAACTTGCTACCCCAAATGTGGAAAGGTGCAACGTTATAAGAAGGTTTCAAGGGATATGCATCCAAACTGTATTTAAACAGCAAACTCATACACATTCTTGAATCAATCACTGCACTAGACAGCCTCTTCAGAAGTTCACACTTGGCTTTCAGACAGGACAAAAACAAACAACCCCTCCCAGCAGTATAACATCACCAAAGTGTTTAAAATGTCAAACACAAACCCCTTATCATGTTAAACCCTCCCTCCTATGCCAAACTGAACACATACAGAATTCCCTCCCTCATTTCCTACCCCCATTCCTCCTTTCAAATCTTTTGTCTTTAACTGAATGCTCAGCCTTTAACCCAAATATGAATTGCTCAGGAAGAAGCAAGACTGTGAACCCACCTCCTTCATGTTATACAGTTCTAGACACTTCTGCCTGAAATTATGGTTTTGTTTGCCTAAACAACATGTAGTTGAACTTTTAAACTCTGAATTTATTCCCCTAGAGCATGCAAATGGCCCTCTGGGCAAAGTTTATATGCAGCACTTTGCCAAGTTCAGGAAAATGGTATGAACTGAAGCCATTAGCATCTGAAAAAGCACTATTATGATACAAGAGAAAAATATTTGTAAGTTTTAGTGCACCTAATTGGTGACAAGTGCATTGCACATCTACTCACTGGGCAAATAAGAATGTTGTTTCCCAGCTGCACAAGGTAGATGCAGGCTAATACTAGAATGAATTCCAATTGCCTCCTTCCTTTCCTAGGCTCCTCCTCCTCTTCCTTCAGCCTGATTTTATTTTCTGTAAATATCCTCCATTACTATTTCCAGAAATCACACCTCAGAAGGCAAAGCTGGAGGAAGACGAATAGGAAAAGTAGTCTGGGTCTGAGATTTGTAGTAAACCCACAGTGGAGTCACACTGAAATGGTCCACTAGAAACAGATGGGGCCTTAAAAATGCCTATAATCTGATAAATTTAACATGTTTCAGAAGATTAAGAACTAAGAGAGTCGAAAACCATGGCAGATAGGTTATGGCACTGTTCTTCTGGGACAAACCGGTAACACTGCAGTCACTTAACTAGGAATGAGTTGGTGCTTTAATTTTAAAAGCCTTGGGGCTTTTTGAGTTTCTTGTAATTGATCTCAACTCAGAGGTAGAAGAGATGCGGGCTTACAGCGCACAAACATAAGGAGCAGGTCAGGGTGAGGTGTCAGAAGAAACTTCAGTCTTTTTTGGATCAAAGAAAAAAAGCATGCTGTCAAGACCAGGCATCTATCAGAGGCTTTTGGCACACCCACCTAACTCTACAACAGCATGAGCATTGAGAACTCAAAATATCTGACATTTACTTTAAGCTGAAGATAAGGGAAACAATAGGAAAAAAAAAAAAAAGCTGCTTAGGAAATGAAGGAAGATCAAAAGTTGGCATACTGAACCTGAATGACTCTCGACATCTTCCTTTGCCTTTGAAATATCTAATCCATCCACTTCACCCAAATTTAGCAAGCCTCTGCAGGCCTCAGAAGCAAGGGACCAAATTCAACCTCTAATATCCAGTTCCATGCAGACCAACAAACACCGAATGGTTTCCCTTTCCCAGTGAAATTATTGACACTTCTACCTTTGAGACCAGAAGTAACAGGAAAAGATTTGCATGACACTGTCCATAAATTCATTAAAGAAATTATCTCCACAGTACTTCCATAAAGGTTAATGACAGCTTTCTGTACATAAGGGTAGCTATGTGAATGATGATGAGATTTAACTAGACCAAAGTAAAAATATAATCTTAGCGATTCAAACCAATAGCAGTTTCCTCCACCAGTCTGCCTGGGAAGGAATGCTGGGGGCTATTTATATTTTGGCTGAAGAAAAACACACACAATATCAAGCACAGCATGACAGAAAATAGTTGGCAGGAGAAAACTTCTAGAGAATAATTAAAAAAACCCACTTTACTAGCAGAGGATTCCTGATTAATTGTGTAAATAAAAGACTTCTGTCAATTATACTACTGCAATCCCATAGTACAATATTACAGATTTAAATATACGCAAAAAATTCATTATTACATAGAAAGTTCAAAGTCTTTTAAGAAGTTATATCCAAAGTAATTGCCACTTCTGTGTACCTTTTGACCATTTCAACAAAAAATTAATCTAATTCTTTACATTATTATTTCTTATATTTTTGCATTATTATTCTTTGGCTCAAATAATCAGTAAAAAAGGGACATTAAGATGACTGGTAAACTACTTACAAGTTCAGTTGACTCTCAGTATCAGTATTTGTTACCCTTTTATCTGATGCACAATAGTGGGTTTGTGTATTTTGGAGTACATATAAAATACTCAATTTTAACAAAAAAAGGATAAAAACTCAGCTGTGGGGTATTAAAATTTATTACATTTATTTTATAACAAAAATATAATTTGCTGTAAATTTGAGGTGGTTTTGGTTTTGTTTTGTTTTAATAAGAACCTTATTTCCAATGTAAGTTGAAGATCCTTTTCTTTACAGAATCAAACACCACACCTATTATTTTCACATCACAGTTTCTGAGAAATACGTGAAAAAAAGTTTTTTCCTGCTTTTTTTTTTTTTTTTTTTACTGAGGACCAGCACTTCTAATGTCTGTGGGTAAACTGTGCTTCTGTGGGTTGTTAACAAAAGAACCGATGTTCCTATGCATTAGTGTACCCTGCAATATTTCCTCATTCAGATTGATATTCATGGTTTAGTGACTGAAAACATTCCTTTACATCCCATGTGCTAGTCAGTTAACCAAATCTGTTCAGCAGTTCAAACATACCGTCGCACTCTGGAAAAGATCCACATTTTTATATGGAAAAAAATAGAAGTTTTATTTAGAAGCGTCTTCTTTCTGCTCATGCTTGTATAATGAATAGGTTCTTTGAAAACTGGTATGACTGAAAATGACACCTTCCCAATCTGTAAACCAGACAGATCAAGCCTTTGTCCAGATGCACCCTCCAGCCAGCTTGCCAGCTGGGTAATCCAGCACCTCCCAGAAGTATACGCTTACCTGCATGTCATGTTTCTCATACACATAACAAGGCCACAGAGATACCGGGCCTTTAAGCAATCACTGTGGCTCGCTGAGTACATCACAATCTATATATTAAAATAGGTGGGGCTTTTATATCTACATATGTAGGTATCTACATACCTACAACAGCAAAGCCTCAGAAATTTAAAGTGAGATTTTATGTGCTGAAAGCAGAAAGAGCCTCTTGCTGTGCAAGATGCCACTTCTGAGCACGACGGATGCAACTCACGTCTAAGTGAAAACACGTTCCATCTACCAGCTCCAGTTCTTTTATTTCTCCTAGTCTGGATCAAACCACAAGCCTTGATCACACAGATTTCTGTCTGTGGGAAGGTATTTACATATTTTCAACCTTTTGACATCTGCCACAGCTACTGTGCATCTTCAATTTCTGCTCCACCCAAGAAACTATAGGATATGTAACAGCCGTGAGCACATAACAGAGAGTGATTTATTATTCTGTTAGGCTAGCTCAGCCAGTTGTACTTTTTTTATTATTTAGTCATAAAAGGCAGTAAGCTTCAGTTCTCCCAATAGTCAATTTAAATACCCACTCTTCAGATTTTCACAAACTTGAGGCCAGCACAGTCTCATTTTGCTGCTGCATGGCTGCTAATTAAACCAAATGTTATGTCTATTTATAGCTACTTTGTAAAATTATTTTTCTAACAGTTTCTTCTTTAGAGTGAAAATTAAGCCAGGCTGAGGTTGGAAGAAAGACATCTAGATCTCTTCTGTTATAAAATATGATTCTGATTAAGAGGATAAAGGAATTTAAAAGGAAATGAAACTAACACAAATGTATTCCATCTCCTCAAAACAAGTATTATTAAAGGAACTGCCAGGCATTCCTGAATCATCAAGCTACAGAAAAATAATACAAACAGATGCTGTATTACTCTACAAAATTATCATTCTGGTTTGCTTGTGGACTATTGACTTTTGCAGCAACAAATGTTACAGGTAAGCAAAGGCAATGACAAAGTCCTCTTCTGGTTGACATTCTCAGTCATGGGGACCAAAATCCACTAGCCACAGAGGCTGCACAAATGTAGCAGCAATGAAGGCTGCATTGGAAACCCCCAAAATGTGGCTGAGCCATCTACCCAGGGCTGTATCTCCAAGAGGTGTGTACCAATTGGATGTGGAGATGCAGTAGGCAACTGACAAGCTCCCTCCACCTCCTCTCTTGCCAGGTGAGCCACAATGACTAGCTTTATGCTTGGTTTTAGTTCTTATCAGCTGAAAAGTAAGACATGCTAGTTTAAGCCACCTTGAAAATCAGCTTTCATGGCTGGTTAAACTAAAAAGCTGTGAATCACAAGATGATAAACTGAAAGCACACACACACACCAATGACAATGGTGTGCCACAGGCAGAAACTTCTCAAGCAACGTTTAATAAACTGCTTTAAAAGTGCCCACACCCTTGGTTAGATTATCTGTTTCTGAAGTAAGCAGGGAAGTCTAGTTAAGGAAAAGTACTTGTGGGAAAAAAAAAATGTAAAGAGGGGGAAAAAAGATTTCTTATTCTATTTTAAATTTAATACTAAATTTTAACATTCAATTTGTGATTACACTTGCTAATAGTTATTTCAGTCTTTCATTATTTTTTTCTGATGCCCATTGAACACATCAGAGAATGCTTAAGATGATGAAATTAAATGATTAATGAAAGATGAATCTGGGAACAGTAGTTCTACTCATTTTCCATTAAAACTATTATAAGATAGCTCACTTACAGTTTTGCATTTTGTTTTAAAAAGAAGTTGCATATCATTTGAGGTAACTACTCCTGCAACCAGGTAGGCATGCCATCCTTACACTTTCTGAATTATCTAAATATTGTGAAGACACTACCGATTTTTATTTTCACCATGCTTAGCATGTTTTTTTAAACATATATTTTGAACCTCTGATGGGAGCAAAGAAACAGTACATAAATATTATGAAAACATCTGTCTCAATTTCATTACAAAACTGCTGAAGAAGATAAATCTCCCTTGAGAATTTAAAAATATTTATTGATTTTTTTTCTTTTAATTATGTCAAGTAACATCTCTTAACTTTTCATTCTACTCTAATAAAGGAAGGCTGACATTAATACTTCCATTAGATAAGTTCAAGCTAAATTATCTAAAAACTACATAGTATGTTCACAACAACCTTCTGAAAGTTATTTCATACTAAAACCAAGTGTGTTCTTTTTATTCTTGGTCTTCTATGAAGCATAACCGCACCTAGTAAAAACACTATGGACATCAAATAGATGCAAGAGGTATCAAAGTGAAAGCCACTTATTTGGTACCTTGTTCCATCCACTGGCATGAGCAGCTGCCTCTTGTGTGCGTTCTCGATATTCTTGATATGTCACTGGCCTGCAGAAGTTAAACCAACACTGAAAGTTATAAAAGGAAACAAAAGAACAAGAATAAAATAAAATTCTCAGTTACCAGAGAATACAATATTTTCACATGTAATACAGCAAATAATTTTTGAGAGCTAACAAGTCTCACGTTTCAGGAGATAAAACACAGCACCAGTCAGGGTCAGCACAGGCATCACCTTCTCCCATTTACACAATTTCATATAATTGGTTAAATGAATTGCATAATAATTTGATACTCTGCAACTTAACAGACATTAGATAAATAGGTTCTCTGATACACTACCAAAATTTCTAAGCTTTTTAATATATTTTTTAATAATTTAAGACTTTCAAGACAAAAAAAAAAAATCACAAAGGAATTCATATGTGAGATAGAAGCCAAAGCAGAGTAAAACTTTTATAAACATTATAGGCTATGAACCAACACAGACTGCTCGATTGTGTAAACATTATGTAAGACTTGAAGACTTATTTGCAAGAAACAGCACTTTTGATCACCAAAAAAACCTTTGTATTTCAGTAGCTACGTCTATTTCAGATTTATCACATCTCTGCTTCACTGGACCGTGATGATGGACATCCTCTCTTCCACACTTTTTTCTTCAAGATCATATAGCATCTTAGAGTCAGTAATAATTAAGACTTTCTGCCAAGCAACAGCAGACAGACTGCTTCAAAAGCAGCTGTCCTGAGCCAGATCGTGACAAAAGACAAGTTCAGGCTTTAGTTTAAGGGAAATAGTGGTTCCTTGTATTGGGCAGAAGACTGCTTATTGAACTCCAAGAACTTGTCGTGATCTAACAGCTTACTGTACCATAACATACTTGTTTATATGCATATAAGAGGATGGGAAAATATAACCCAAATAAGTATTGCATCAAATAGCACTACTGTAGCAAACATGGGTAAAAGAACGGAATTAAAGCACACAGGGCAAAACATAATTTGGGTTTGTCATTTTAAGTGTATTCTCTTAACTTCCTTGCTACATTTGTTCCTTTAAAGTGCAAATCCAAATGAATTAGTGGGATGAGAAGAACAACAACAGCTGCAGGAAGGATTTTATCAAGAGATTAAACAGTAGCTCTAGTTTGCCTTATAAAAAAGGCATGAGTGTCAACACGTTTCCACAGGCATTTCAGACTTCTATATGTACATACATAAATCTAAAAAATACTTAGAACACAAATATTTTTCCCACAAAATACCCAGGAAACCTAGACTGTCAGGCTACTAACAAGCTAGAACCACATAATTTTCAAATACCTCATCTCAGGAGCTTTCTAAAAAGAATCAACCTAGAATGTACCATTTATGACCCCTCAATGTCAGCCAGCCAACTTTCTACAACTTTTAAGACATTTAAACTTAAAATGCTGTTACTACCATTTACCATTGTAGATACACAAAAAACATGGCTTGCAAGGTTTCCTGCTAATTTTCCAACTTGTTGCCAATCTGTTTTTTCAGTGTGAAGTAAGGTATTCATCAAAACCTCAGCTCTTCAGAAGATAATACTTAAGGTCACATGGGGCAAATGCCTGGCTTGTAAAGGCAGGTAAGCTCCTGTCATTTCTGGAGGAACACACTAGCACATCTTTTGCCACTTAAGGAGAAAGTTGTACCCCACACACTCTTTTCTTTGGGTAAATAGTTGCTAGTTTACACAATACTGAATGTACTTTTGACCCTATAAAAACTGCATATAAAAACAGACAGTGTATATATCATTTTCTGAAAGCGGTGAGTTGACAGAGTTTACTTTACCCTTGAATGAATGACTCATGGGAAAAGAGACAACCATCTTCATCTGTCTGGTCAGATGTTACATGGCACCTTTGCTCTGAAAATCAGGTCAGTCATAGAATCACAGGATGGTTTTGGGTTAGAACTGACCCTTAAAGATCATGGGCATAGATAACTTTCACTTCACCAGGTTACCTGACCTTGAACAGTCAATTTTAAATTATGTTGGTCATAAAAAGTCAACCCTTACTTATTGACTAGGGAGCTAGTTAAGGAATAGATGGGCTAGTTAAGAAAGCACAGAATGGGTGAGGTTGGAAGACACTGCTGGAGAACATCCTGTCCAACCTCACTGTGAAAGAAAAGCTTGTGTAGGTTGTGCCTGGGATGGGGGACCATCAACCCTTGTCAAACCCTGAAGGTAAGAGAATGGTGAATTCAAGATAAGAGAATGGTAAATTTCTCATTCATACATAAAGAGTGATGAATGACTAACCAATCATTTACTTCACTGTAGTTTCTTCTTTGTTGTTTTATATATAAGATCCAGCTTATTTCTCAAAAGGTGTGCTAGCTTTGGGAATTACTGCCTAACACCCTTTTTTGTGCAGAACTGGAATGAGCCAAATGCTTTGACTGTGTGTGTCCATTAATATTTGCACATCTGGTAAAGAACCCAGATTTGGGTTCTTTCAACCTCAACCTATTCAAGCAGGGTCTCCTACAACAGACTGCCCCGGATCAGGCCAGGCCAAGATGGCTTCTGAATATCTGAATGCCAGGAATGGAAACTTCACAACTCCTTTGGGCAACCTGTACCAGTACTCCATCACCCTCACGGTAAAAAGGTGTTTCCTGATGTTCAGATGGAATGACTTCCAAATTTGTAATCTACCAGAAGTCTGCCAAAAAGGGTATTAACTTCATGAGGTCATGAGATGCCCCTCCAGTGCATGTATGGAAGGCTTAAACTTCACGCATGAGAAAGTTTACACTGGGCACTGTTATGCAGGCTTATAGTACCTTGCTGTCCAAATAGTGCGTGAACAGCTATGCAAACCCTGCAAGAGTAGTACTACAGATTCTCTTTGGAGACGTATTATTTAAACCAATCCACAAATACAGACTCAAATAGACATTTGCTAATGCTGCCTTCACAATTATGTAACCATCCCTAAAGTAGCACCTTCCAACTCCAGTTCTCTACAAATACATTTTGGAGGTCACTCAGAACAGCCAGTAGTTCATGTGGCTCCATTAAAATCAGGCTGACAATTTATAATAGAAAACCAAGCAACCACAACAGTTTTACCAATTTGCAAAAGACTTAATCAAGATACTAGCATACCAAGTACAATGTGCTATTTAAACAACAAGCTTAAGCTGGCAGGACAGCTCATAAGGCACCAAGGTTAGCCCAGGGGCCCACATTTGCTTCAGCTTCCTACCTGGACGGTAGACATAAAGCATCTAACTACAGTCCTTTCAGGGAAACTCTTGTCTTGAGCCAAACTACAAACAAACCTTCAGCTCCTCTTTTAACGATAAGGCAAAAAATGTTAATCTGGCTCCAGCCCAGCATTCATGAAACTGGCAATGGCAGTTGGCAGCTGGCAGCTGCTAGTTTCACCAGCAACTCAAACTACTTGAATTAGTCTCAGAAGTTCAATGATAAAAGCTTAGAAAAATTTAGATACATTACCACAAAGAGCAAATATCACAAGGAAGTATTTGCACATTGCAACACAAACAAACAAGAGCCAGGTAAAGGAATATTGAAAAAGGAAGAAATGCAATACAAAATTTAGTCCCATCTTTACCATTTCAGCAGCAGTCACAATGCAAAAGGAAACACCTTCCCTTTGAAAAAGCAATTGGAAACTCACTTGCTAAGCAAGCTCTGCAGTGCTTTGTGCAGATGTTCTTTCAATTCCTGAGACACTTTTTCCCCCAAATGAGCCAAGCAGTCTTCTATTGAGCTCTCTGGATTGGCAGGACTGAACACTGGGGAAGTGTGGCAGTCAAATCCTGTAGTGGTAAACGCTGAGAGAAAAGAAGCATAGCAAATAAAATAAAATAAAATGAAATAGATCCATGTAAGAACATCAACAGTGTCAGATTTCTTATCCCACCAATTAGCACAGTTTACAAGAGGAATGAAGAAATCACAACTCTGTAGTCAAAGCATGCTATGAACAAATTGTAGTAAAACAAGTATGGTCCAAACATATTCTGGAAGTGGTACTTAGAAGCCATAGGTGATTTTGAGCTACCCTTCCCTTCCAGCTTTTATTTCGCAACTGCATCCCAACCAGCAAGTTAGCTGAATGTGCAACTATTCTCAATTTTAAACTGACTCTGATGAAGCAGCAAGAGACACTGTTTTCCATGGTAAAATCTGTCCACACATGGACATACCTGCAGCAGTACTAGAGTGTCATTTCTTTTTAAATAATAATTTGTGCATACAATCTTCTCTTTCTCAGTTTAAAAACTCTAAGAAAGGTCTGTATGGAGGAACATAAAACAGATCTAGACCCATTCTACTTGAGATTTCCAAGTAGCAACACACATGCAAAGCAAAGACTGTTTCCAAGGAAGTCCTATGAAATCTACAGGACAAAGCACGTCACAAAAAAAAAAAAAAATGTGGTGGAAGTGAGAAATATGATGGTTTAAGTCCACACTCCTTTGAACATTAGCTTCTGAAGAATGATTTCACTTCTGTCATCAACTGGAGCAGCTTAAGGGCTGCTTACATTTCATTATTTATAGTAGCCTATTAAATGTCATTCAAGTGTTTGCTTTGGCTAGACTCCACTGCTTCAAATGGTAACGTTTAACTATTCTACTTCATGTGACAATGTGTAGAAATCTCATGGAGGGCAGGAGGGTAAAGAGATTCAATGTGTCCAAAAATCTCTTTAACTAGAGTACCTGTTACAAATTAACCACCATTATAGTGCATAGAGATTATCGATTGAAATGGGAAAATCTGAGGAGCACCTTCCAAGATTTCTTCATCAAGACGTTTTAGCTCCTCCTTGATTTCTATTTTAATCTTCTCCAAAGCCTCTTTCTCCAAAGCATGTTGTGCCATAAGCTGTTGTTGAGTCCCTAACAAAAAATAAACCAGAGAAATTATTCATATGTAGTATTTCAAATAAGGTAGATAATGGAACATGATATTGAAATATTAACTATAAATGAACTTGAGGTTCTGTTGAAAGACAAAAAGTTCTATTTCAGCAGTGTAAGTAGTATGATCACCTAAGGGCACTTATTACAGAAGTTTTATTATACGAACCAAGAAACACATAAACTTCCAGGCATATTCAAGACAGAATAGGTGCTTTAATATAAATATATTGAAAAAAAAAAATAGAACTCTAAAGCCAAAAGCAGAATATATAACAGCTTTAAAGGGAAACTTATCTTAAATTTAAGACCAAAGTCAAACCAAGGCACATAACAAGCACTCACTGAAACTAATACACTCCTTATTAAACTACACCAAAACAAAGCAGACATAGGCATAAACTTGATTTTTAGTAGAAAAATATAAAACTTATTTTGATGCCTGCAAAATTTACAAAAATACTCAGAGCAACTATGTAATGTCATCAGTGGACAGTCCTAACACCTTAACTGAACATCATTTTGCTGTTCATGAGGAGTCTACAGGCCACAATCAAATAATTTAAGACCAGACCCCATGGCTGTCAGTCAATTGCCAGTTCTCATTTCCTAATCAAGTCATTTAGGAATTTGAAGTGGCTGCATATCCCCAGAAGCACACATGCCATGGACTGGGATCACCAACGCACGTTCTGTGTGCTGACTCTATAAATATCTATAAATAAAAAGAAGTTGTTTCAGCTGTAGCATTCAGGATTACATAGACTCTCAATCATCTTAATTATGATGATGTAGGAAAACAGAGACACAAAAGTGTTTCCAAACAAGCCAAGGTATTTAAAACATTTGAATGTTTAAGGAACTGCCTGCTGGATGTCAACCTTTCCAATGCATGGCTGTATGGCAAGGTAACTACTCAAGTAACTGTTTTATGGGATGGGTACTAATGCAAAGAATAAGTGTCTGGGACAGAGTTTCAGCTCAAAACATGTGATATTTAGCCACTTTTTGGGTTTGCTCATCTATATTTCTTCCATCAAGCATGTCTTCAATACCACCCTTAAAGCACACTACAAAGCTGGTCCATTAACTGCTGTCTTATTTTCATAAAATGTCACTGAATCAACAGCTTACTGCTGAAATTTTCTTCTTCCTTTCAATTCCTTAAAATGTCCTACATAAGGGCTAAAATGGATCTCTGTTATAATCCAGACAAATCTAAAATTGAATTTTGTATCAATTGACTCCTGAAGTAAATAAATAAAGTTGACCATAACACTTCCCTCTGCGAAGTAATCCCCCTTCCAGCCATTTCCTCCCCTAAATTTTGGCTCCATTATCAGTTCTCATTAGCCCAGGACTCTGCTACTTCAAACAGTATCAATGACTGGGTTACCCAAAGCACATTTTCTTATCTCTCTTACTTCTACATATTCCTTATTCTTTTTTGGAACTCCATGCTCTCTTATACCCATAATTTAAACACCACCTCCTGGCCAACCTTCTGATGATGCTGCTCATGTCCAGTTTCTTAGTCATGCATCCAAATACTGACAACTCTCCAACTCCTCTCGCCCTTTCTGCACCTACCCCAATGACCTACAGGTCCACCTGGGCATTGTTCCACTCTACAGACATTCTTCACTCAGCTGAAGAAAATAAAGAGGGAAGTCTGTAATGCTGGAATCGTCTGACTTCATTTCTTCCTAATCCCTTGTATTTCACACCCAAATTTTCAGCTAAGTTCTGCAACACCCAGTGTAGCTTTCTGGTGTGTCTTTCTTCATTCCTGTTTTGAGGACTCTAAATCATAATTTTGTGGTCTTATGAGCAACTGTGTTTTCTTTAGTTCATCTCTACACTTAAATCTGCTCGAACTCATTGTAAGTGCTGTATTGCTTTCTCCTTCCCTCCATAACAGACACATAATAACACTAGTTTTCATCTCAGAGTGGGTGAAAATCATAAAACCAATGATACCAGTTAACACACAAAGATGTGCAGTAAAGTATTTTCTGTATTTAAAAAAACCCCTAAAACACTAGACAATAAGCTTGCAAGGTCCCCTACATTTGAAAAATAAGTTAAAAATCCACAGAATCAACCCACTGAATATGTGCTAATGGTTAGAAACTCAGCATTGAATAGATTACCTGTGAGACACAATCTTTCTAACCAGTGTAAAAGTCAGTGTAAAATGTTTACATTTATTTTCATGAACAGTTTAAAGGAACAGTAGAATAGTTTCATAGAAACACAGAATCATTTAGATTGGAAAAGGCCTTTAAGATCATCAAGTCCAACTGTTAATTATTCTCATCACTATGTTCAGAATAACTTTATTTAGCTTCTTAAATCCCTTCTCAAACAGTCTCTCTTAGCCACACTGAAAAATAAATTGCAGAGAGGAGCAAACTGTTCCTCCTTTTAGTTAATGAACAGACACTCACTAATGCCTTGTCAGTCCCTTTAAGGCCACCTCTTTGACTGACCGAAGCCCTGTGAGCGCAACAAGTGTAGGCAAGTACAGACTCTTTATTTCAACCTGTGCTTCACCCGGTATATGGAAGGGATGAGGGTATTCAGAAGAGCACTCATTCTCACAGGACTAATGTGATGATGATCACACATGACAAGCTGTCATACTTGATAAGAAGTTACCCGGAAAATGGAAGGAAGAGAAATTCCATTGCTGCCAATGTACAAAAGAGCCGTTTAGATAATCAGTGCTGCACTCAATGGTTTCCATCTCATAACACGCACAACTTTGCAGCAGCTGCTAATTCCAATAGCACCTGACTATTCAGCTGTGCCAAAACATCAAAAAACTACCCCTCCCGGACCAGTGACTTTGCACTGTTTATTCCCCTAATTATCAATGGACTTCAGCTTTCTGCATCTCCTGCATGTTCACTGCTACCAACAAAAAATTGCACCCAGTGTTGGAGAAGAGTGTATTCCAACATCAAAGGTCCTAAGCAAGTGGTCTCTTTCTCTCATTTAGATGATTTCTAAGTAAGTTTGTAAATAGGTAGAATAAAAGAGTAAAATAGCTTCTAGTAGATCAGAGTATGTTTGCTTTGTTTAATAACGCAAATGTTCACACTGCAAATGGTACTTGTAAGATCCATAAACATTTAATGCTTTCCTATGCTGAAAAAATTACACTGAAAGGCCACTTCCCAACCCAAAGACAAAGCAAACCTCTGATACAGTCTTACACAAATAAGTTAGTGAAATCTACTTTCTACTTTTGAAATAAATTATCCCTTTTGCAACAAATGTGTTCTTAAGATTTTGTTTTTCAGGTATTTTGAGGTAACCTGCAAAGCAAGGTAATTCTGGTTTAGAAGGCTGGAAGCTGGAAAGAACACTGAACCCATTAGCCACTTGGGAGCAGTAGGAAATGAGACTCTCGGCTACTATGTACAGCACTGTATTTTCATTATCTGCAGCTATTTGTTTTAATATTCTAAAATTCTTTGTATTCTAAAAGTCCATCAAGCACCACATCACTGACAATCAGACAGTGTTACAGCTACTAAATAAATGTAATACTTCAGTAAAACTCCACCAATAAGACTGTGACAGAAGTTTAGTAACAATACAAGACTAACCTGTTCCCCAGGTTTGATCCTGGGAGGAATGATGGGAAGTCATTCATGTGAGCTAGAGAGCCTGAACATCTGATGCTACTGGAGTTTTGTCAAACTACAGCTACCAAGAGACAACAGCAACTATAATGAGAGCCTGAAACGGTGTAATGGCTGTTTAGTTTAAGTGAATGCAGGGTGAATGAAAATGAAAGCCATTCATACCACGGATTTCTCCTGATTTTTTTTCTTTCATGCTTGTAATTTTAATTTACCAACATCTCTTGTCTTCAAGCTCTCCTAGGTCTCTAATATTAACTTCTGTATAGACAACATTGACTTAAAAGTTTGTTTTCAGCATGATTCTATTATTTCTTTAACATCTCAGACTTTTAAAATCAATAAATATCTAAAATTTCTGTAAGCACTGAGAAGTGACAAAAATATGAAATCTCTTTACAAACATATTTATGTTTCCTTTGATGAAAAGTACATCCATTACCCTGAATATACACAGATGTAGTCCTTGATTTGAGAAATGTTTAAAAGAAGCTCTTTATAAATCATAAGAAGAGTCATCTTAAAATAAACTAAAAAAATCCAAAGTATTAAGAACCCAAAAAAAACAAGACATTGCCAACTAGCAGTCAGGTTTTGGTTTTTTTTTATTGTGAGCAGAGAGGTAGTTTAATTAAGTGGGAATTCACATTCCTAGAGGGACCACCACTTACTTCTCCGAGTCACACTCCAAAACCTCCCTTTCCTTCCTGCAGTTCAGGAAGTAGGTCCCTCGTTACCCAAACTGGATTGGTACACATTATAGAACATGTACCTTTTCAGACTGTGACTTTTCAGCAAAAGTAGATATGTAGTGCCCAAAGAGGAAAGTTTCTAAGGAATGAGTTATTCATCTAAGCTAAAACCACCTCAAGAACTTAATTTCCTACAGACTAACAGTAGGTACTATGAAGGGTAAGTAAAGATACAAGGATGGAGTATGAAGAAAACCAAGATATTCTACAGCAGCCCATCCAAGTGTTACCCACTGACAGAAAATCTTTCAATGACAGGTATCCAACCCATGACAGTCAAAACCATTTAAAAGAGGTACTACTTTTAGATCTGTGATGACCACTGAGGCACCTTGAGCTCACCCACAATGCATGAAATCTGACCATCTCTACCATATATATGTATCTGTATCTATATCCTGAGATGTAACAGTGTTCTAATTGCAAGCGAACAAAAAACCCCATTTCTCCCAGTAACCCAGTTCAACACCACTCAGCTGCAAGAAATGTGTGTGGGAAACCATTAAAATGCCTTGATCACTGACCATATGCAGCACCTCATACAGTAATTCCGAAACAGATAATAAATGTTGAAAAGAACATTGTGCAAAATAATTGGATTAAAGTGCTGTGAATAGCATGCATCTCAGGGAAACTGTAAAACTGTCAAAACATTGTTCACCTCTTGAGTAATCTTTGCCATCATGCAATAGTGGCACTGATTGTAAATCTTCCAGGTGCTATGTGAGCTAAGTGTTTAAGATTTCTCATTCTATCAAGGAAAACACAGAAAAATTACTTCCTTTCACAATCTCCATTATGGCTACAGGCTCAAGGATGGGGTCAAACCATGGGAGAGTAGGTTTAAAAAAAAAAAAAAAAAAAAAAAGTTACCCCTTGGTGAAACACAAAAAACTCATTTATAATACAAATCTATTGAATTATAAAAACAAAGTACTTTGACTCGTTTAAGAAGTAAGAGGTACTAACAACAGCAGCAGTCTGGAAGCTTCTGTAATGAGGGTGAACTTCAGGGGGAAAAATGTAGCCGTTTTCCAATATTTGATATTTATTTTCTGTCTATGAACCGGTAGTTATAGATACTTCAAGAGCTGTGAAAAAAATGCTAAAGCATCCTTCCACAACCTAATGAACAGATAGAACTGAGAGCTTCCAGACATTTTTAAATTGTACTTATCTGTTGTCTCAAACCACATGAACTTATACAGATGATATCTTATTGTGCATGTTTTATCAGATTTATCCAAGCAATTTGTCTTATTCACCTATCTGAAAGCTTACCAAAAAGTAACAGAATTTACTGCTAACAGACTTTGCTTTAAATAAACTGAAGTGAGTGCTATTCAGAATCACTATTCTGCCAAAACTGATAGGAATAATTTCTGAAACTGTTGCCCAGTTAAGTGTGCTGGCTTTTCCTCTGGAGACACTAACATTCACTACAGAATACTACACTGAAATCAATTACAGACTACTGTGGAGCTGTAATGTTAAAAAATTGGTTTGTCCAAGAAAACTAGCTTTTCTTCAAGAGCCTGGAATTCTGCAGGTGGTACTCTCTTCAGCCCCTGCACTGAAGAGAAGCTATCTAAATCAAAATGTTGAAGTAGTCATCAGATGTTGATTTAGATTGGCCTTCTTTGCTTGAAGTCAGGAAAGGTTTTAGCTCTTGTAACTGAAGTCAACTTTCTTGAAACAAAATCAAGACCAACCAAAAGATCCAAAAGGAAATACAGTGAAGTATTTTTCTATGTAATTTGTCTCAGTTTTCACTAAATCAAATCCCTCTGAAAACCATCAGTCTCGTAAAACATGTCTGCAAAAACTCAGTTTTAACTTGAAATCTAACAAATATCTTAAATATTTACTTTTATCCAAGTCTTTGGAATAAAAATACATACATCAGAAAAAGAACTCTCTAGTAAAAAAATGCAGGAAAGCAAAGGTTTGTAGCAGATGACCATAGGGGGAAAGAGAGGGGAATAGAGAAAAGCATTCAATTTCTTCTACCAGTTCTAGCAGAGGTAAAGCACAGAATCACAGAATCATCTAGGTTGGAAAAGACCCATGGGATCATCGTGTCCAACCATTCACCCTACTCCACAAGT
>JANIJG010012535.1:0-43451 GCA_024611175.1 Megaceryle torquata
CATCACTTAATAGCCTTCAGAGAGACCAAAGGGAAGAAGATGCACATCTATTATTTCTCTTTCAGGTTTAATACCTTTTCTTTTTTCTCTCTTTTTTTTTTTTTTTTTTTTTTTTCTTTCTCTTCTCTCCAAGGCTGCAAGACTTTTAGGACACTACAGCATTTATTTAAACTCGAAGGAGATTTATTTGGCACAGGGTATGGAGGAGGGGAGACTGTGAGAATGCTGAAGATGCAGAGGAGGGATGAAAAGGGAGCAGAGAGGCCATTTTAAGGGTTTCTGGCTGGGCTGCAGAGAGCAAAGCCCAGTGCCCACTCCCAGCAACCAGGTAGATACTTGGCTGTGGGTATCGTCTGCTCCCTCCTTAGGTCCCTGAGACCACGTCCATCCCCTAGTCTCTGTGAAAAGCCACTGGCAACTCCTCCCACCACCTCCCTCAAATCCAGACAGCAAGGGATGCCTGCACTTGAAGTCCTTGACCTGCACTCCAGGAACCTGCTCCCCTTTTCAGCCTCTGTGCTAGGGTGCAACCACACTCCTCCCCAAGAAATGGCACGGCTCTTACCCCCATGGGTTCAAATGCCCCAAGAAGTCATCTCCAAGGCCAGATTTAGCCTGGATGCAGAGTTCAGGATGTGCCCCCCTTCCATCTCCCTCCATCTGCCAGTGAAATTAGCTTTGTCTTCTCTGTTCCAGAGCTGAAAGAATGTCTAGATTTTAAATTAAATTCATATTCTCTTTCCCATGCTCACAGAATTAGCCAGAAGGACAGAACATTATTAACCTTCTGGATCCAGCCATAGCTGACAAGGTGTCTATGCAAGTGAAGCTTTCAGCTGTAGCCTGTGTATATACATCGCTGCATTTCAGCTTCAGCCAGCTCCTTGACTCATCAATGTAACCGAGTAAGGTAGAAATATATTAGGATTGCATTCGTATTCCAGGCCTGGTTTAAATCATTAGTATTGTGGAAAGCTCTGGATAGATCCAAAAAAAAAAAAAAAAAAAAAAAAGGAGGGAAGAAAAGAGTTTTCTGGTTCTAGTTTTTCACATTTTCTTTTCCCCTCTGAAAAGTGAAACCCTCCAGCTTCCCGGCATTGCACAATGGCCCAAATGCTGCGAGTTCCAGCCCTAATCCCAGCCCGCTCCGCACGCCAGCCCCAGCAGAGTTCGGCAACATGCCCCACCGCGCTCCCCCAGGCCCTTCCCTGACCAAAGCATCAGCTGCTCCTGGGGTCAGCAGAAAGTGTCTTGTCCCCATCACTAGACCACATAACATGGCCTGTGAAAGCTGTCCATCAGCTGCAAGAAAAACGGGAGGAGGACATAGGACAGGCTGCCTTGGCCTTCCTATGATTTTGTGCTGCCGCAGGAAGCAATGTGAGTGTAAATCTCCAGATTTCGGTCATGTGCTGTACATGCTTTCCATTATGGTCAAAGAAGGGCTGCCAGGCATCCACCAACGTGCCAGGTGGGATGAAACCAAGCCCTGAGTGTCTTTCCTGGTTCCCAGATGGGTAAACCCTTTGTTCTCCTGCTGTTCCCACTGAGGGGACACTGCCATGGGTGCTCTGTTCACCTTGCAGGATCCCCTCAATCATGGTTGCAGGTGCCAGGCAGCCAAGGGAAGCCACTGAGATCCAGGTCTTGTTTTCTTGTTTACATTATTATTACAAAATAATAATTTAAAAAAAAAAGTCTCCAACATCAGCATTGCCTACACCTAGCACCATAGAGCAAAACTTCAGCAGGGCTGTGGGTGTCTCCAGGACAGAGTGGTGGGAACAAGTAGGCATCATACATTATGCCTGTGTGCCAGGCAATGAACTTGATGAACTGGCTAAGAAAAATCCCAATAAGGGGGGTGATCCTCAGCAAATAGTCCTGTACCAAGTGCTGTCCCCTAGTGAAGAGCAAAGGCTCAACCAAAAGTCAATAGCACCAGAGGGGAAAGGATGGGCTGTGGTTAAAGATATGTACTGAGCCTTCCAAGAAGGATGGATTTAGTTCTTCTTTTTGGCTTAGTATTCCCATGATCATGACGTCAAACAAATCACTTCATCTTTTGCCACCTCAGCGCCTCATCTGTTGAAGCATATTTCTAGCATTTTTCTCTTGCCCTTTGTCTTTTCTCCTTTGATTACAACGTCCTCAGAGCAAGGTTGTCTCTTACTACACAGGGTCCATCAGAAGAGGTCTCTGACCTGAGCTGCTGCTGCTGGAGTACATATCTAGATGGTGATGCAGTGCCTACCATGTTTATGACACTGGTTGAGAAATATGCATTACTCTTCATGGAAAATTTCGATTTGAATGAAAGCGTTGAGTGGTTTGTTTGGAAAAGGGGAACTCTGAGCACGGGTTCCATTTTTCCCAGAAAAAATCTCTGAAGGAAGTTTACAAACCCCAGAAATTCTTGTGAAATCAAAAAGCATTCAACAATCAGCGCTACAAAGTAAAACAAAAGACAATATCGTCTGTCCCGCGGGCGGGTTTCCTTCCTCCCCGCAATTCACTGGAAACCCTTTTCTGTCGCCCAGCCTTGGTCAGGGCTCTCATTCCAGAGGAATCACTTCTGAGCTTGTGTGTCAAGAAAAAAAATCTGTTTCCAATAGGCGGTAAAAGGTCTGCTCATCGTACTCCTGTTTCACAAAAAAGCACTCCCAGCTCCTCGCAGCGGCACACTGGCAGCATCTCACAGGGTGTTTTGCCTTCATCCGGCCATCTGCTGAGATGTGCTGGGTCTGTGAGGTTCAGAGTCATCCCAAGACCTGGCTTGTAGAAAGAGTCTGTGCTTCAGCATAATGGTCTGCCCCTCTCGACCCATCCAGACATGGCTCTTCCTCTCTCCTGCCGCTGCACTGATCTGCTGGGAGAGAAGATGGAGAAATCAAGTGGTTTCACCTTGCTTTGCCTCTCGACTCTTTTGAGGAGTTTCCCACCAGAACAGCCAGCAGCAACTTGGGAAGGGATAAAACTGACCGTGTACAATTTTTTCTTCCTGCAATTTTTTAAAACCAAAATTCAGAAGAAAACTGCAGTGCGCAAAGTAGTTACTCAGTACCTGTAGGTGGCAAAACAGTTCAGGAAGCATGAGCCGATCTGTCTTCAGTTTAGCTGCAGGACATGATTCCACCTTTCTCTAAGTAGAGGAGGTGCTTTTGTGCAGAAAATGACAGGTCCATAGGTTTTTCCCCATCACAGACAAGGCTACAGTCTTACCTACAAACTATGTTGCCCCCGAGTCAAGAAGCACACCAAGGGCTTGTGCTGGAGACTGTGTCCTGCTGTCATGAAGAGGTAGCCCTTTAGGACTAATGGGTGAGATCCAGAGTGCTCTCTCCTTTGCTTCCTGCCCCATTGCTCCCCAGGTGTGCTGCTCACACCATCACCTTTCTCTTAACCATACCTCCAGGAGGACTGTTCACCAGGGAAGGCCTCGTTTGCAAGTATTCAGGAGCTCGTTAATCACCCAGAGTTGTACAATTCCTCAGGTGGAACTGAAGACTGGGCAAGAAGCAGCATCTATTTGTTCCACCTCTCCATCCTCAGGAAGCCAGAGCATCACCAGAGGAGGTCAGGGCAGATTCCCAGAAATGTGACCCATCATCTCAGCAATGTGAGCATAATTCAGAGCGTGCCGCGGGCTTGCCGGCACCTCTGGAGTTTGCTGTCATGACTTCACAAAGTGCTGCACTCCCCCAGGAAGAGCAATCCAAAGAGGAGGAGTCCAGTGGTGCCTCCGCTGCCCTCAGACAGCAGGGGCTCATGATTGTGTAATGTTTACATGACCACAGAGCTCACCATGGCTACATAGACCTCAAGAACAACAGCTCCAGCCTATGTGCTCAGAAGACAGCAGCCCTCTTCCCCTTGAGCCAGAAGAGCCTGTGCTTGCCTGGGCAAGTAGCTGCCTGTGTTTCAGGGAGAGCCAGCAAAGTCCCACACACCCTTGTGTTGTTGTTCTCCATCTCAGAGCCACAATACACTTCCAAAGAGGTCATTTCCACAAATGGGATTTCTGCCATGCCCTTGTCCTTCCTACAGTGCATGCCATGTAGCCCCCAAATCCATCACTCACACCTCAGATGCGCTTTGGGAAAGTGCCAGGGTGTGCACATTCTCTGAGCTGCCTGCTTCATAACATCACCAACAGTGACCCGAGGAGGTGGGATGGGACCTGCTGATCTGCCCACATGCACATGGCAGGTGAAGAAGATGTGAACATTCTGAACACTCTGAAACAGTGAAATCACACGGTGTCAAGGTGGGATCTGTTTAAGGGACAACTGTATGGGGTCCTTGCTCACCTCCAGAGCCCAACCTGATCTTGGTACAGTCATGTCATTCCTCCCTATTGCAGAAGAACACAGATCCATTAATGGACTTCCCTCATCTACCTATTGACCTTGCTTTGCTCCCTCCCCATCCTCTGAGTTCTTCTCTTTGCACTGAGCCTTGCCCAGTTTCTCTCACCAAGGTAGGACAACTGTGATCTAGGAATGCTCCACAATGTGTACTACCATCCTGCTTACAGTCCACAATCTTTAAGATGGGTCAGGTGGACTCCCAGATGAGGATCTGAATGTCAGAGGAGGATAGATACAGGCTTTGTGAAGGATGAGCAGGTGCTGAAGCATTTGTGGTGCAGAGGACTGGAGGAAACCTGGAGAGGCTTGGACCCTAGCATACCTAAATAGCAATTTTTTAGGCCTGTTCTTCAATTTTCCATACATTTCTTGATCACAACCTCATTGCCTGCCACCACATTCCCAATATTTCAATGTATTATTCCCTTTGGAAATGTGGAAAGATGGCTGTATGTGAACATGTTGGCATGAAGAAATAGCTATCAGAAGGTATTGAACCTGACAAGTAAATGCTGAGGGCAGATTTACTGATTGCCCAAGCAGACCAAGCTCTACATCCTGCCATGCTTGGGCAGCTACTGGGCTGGCAGCCTGCTCTGGTGCCTGGCTACCTCAGGCTTTTCAGCCAGGAAAGAGTAGTGCTATATCCTCCTCCCCAGACAGAGAATGACTGGTGTTCACACAGACAACCTCTTGATTGATTTTGATCCAATGGAGCTGATGGGCTTGACTTGATGCAGAACAACTTCTGATGGCAAATATGGGAGGTGGGAAATGTTGGACAATTGGAGGTTGTTTTCTTTGGCATGTTTGTTGTTGGGTTTTGTGGAGATTTTTCCCAAAGTGTTTAGTGCTGGTACCTTTTTGAGATCCAGATTTGGATGAATATATCTACTGTTGAACAAAACCAACATCTTCCCAAACCATGTCTTCTGGGAAAGAAGGGGGACAGGCCCTGAGACAATCCCTGGAGACCCTTATGAGAACAAGTTGTACACACTGCCATTCAGAGACCCTTTCTTCTAAATTTCCCAAACTCAAAAACTCACAGAATCTTCTTCTGTGTCATGGGGTCTCTTTTTTTTTTTTTTTTTTTTTTTTTTTTTTATCATGGTGGAGCAGGATTTTTTTTTCTGAAAGCTGTTTGGTCTTTTCAGGATTTCCTTTTCCCTCATATCTGAAGGCTCAGTGATCTTCCTAACGGACCACACTCCAGGCATCCTTGACAACCTTCCCCTTTGATCTCAGAGTGGGTCTTTCCCTTTGTCTTCTCAGATGCCTCTCTAGCAGCAGGCATTCATCTACTCCCACCACTTGGCCAATCTTCTATGGATTCTTACAGCAGAGATGCAATACACTAATGCAGCTGGTTTTTTTGAAAGCCAGACCTGGAGGGCTGTTTCAATCTTTGCGAGCCACAGGCCATCAAAGGTGTTTTTTAACTCTGGTACAAGACCCAACAAAGTTGGGGATGGACATGTGTGGCCATGGCCATTTCCCTTATTCCAGGTAAACACATGGCATGGTTTGGAAAGAAAAGAAACCATGCATAGGATTTGGAGGTATTTTCAGTGACTGAAAACCATGCAGGTGAAGACCTTCTCAGGGTAAGGGCTAGAAGTCAAGTTCAGGGAAAATAAAGGCTTATCTACATGGCTTTACCATGATGCTGGGGCTCACCCAGTGCCATTGTGTCCACAAAGGGGCTGAAAAGCTTGCTAGCTGAGAAAGCTTAAATCAGTGTCTCCAGTAAAATAGGCTCTCCCTAGAAGAGGACTCCTTGGGTTGATTTTGTGCAAAGACTGTGGGGTTTTGCACACTTTGAATGCTCACACTCGCACACCAGGAGTCACAGTCATGGAGATCCTTGAGAACTGATACACGATGGCCCTTCAGGTTAGACTGTTTGCCTGGCATTTAGGGCAGGAAAACAAGGAGGGAAAACACACAAGAAAATAATAAAAGAAAAAAAAGCCACAGAGACAATGCACCACCCACATGGAGAGCTCCAGATGTTCCCATCACCAGCCCAGCAGCCATCAGTCTATTAGACACTCATTAGCAAGTGTAGACACTGGCAGCAGCAAATCTGGGGGCCTCTAGTCTGAAAAACTGCCCCTCTTTTCCCTCCCCAGCCTTTTCTTTGAAGATTCCCCCAGCCTCCTGCTGACACACATCTTGTGGAGATGCCTCAAGTGAGAAGTTCCTCAGCACCACCCGGTGCAGTGAGGGTATAGCCTCTGAGGATGGATGGTATCCAAATGTTTGGCAGAAATTCCAACTTTCCTTACTTTTAGGCGTATCTGTGGCTTTTTGATACTGTAAACAACTGACATAGGCATGGAAGAATAGTGTATCTGAAACAGTTTATACAAAAGAATTCCATCTGTCAGTCTGTTTACAGTTCACATGTGAAAAAGGCAGAAATCTTTAAAAGGAAAACCCTGAAAGAAAAACATCTTTATAAATATATACCCAATACATATATATGGGATATGCTACAAATAATTGTTGAAGTGGAACAGTATCGGTAGAGGTGTTTGGTTTTTTTTTTTCTCTTCAATAGCAGTTTTCTCTTCCCCCTCCCCCCCAGTGTAAATTAAATTTTCCCAGTTTGCTTTCTAACTTACTTGAAACAGCACAAAGAAAGCAGACTGGAATTAACAGTTTAGTCGGTTTTGGTGTTTTTTTGTTTTGGTTTGGTTTGGTTTTTTTTTTTTTAATTTTTTTTTGCAAACCACTTTCCAGTTTTAAAGTTGTCCTAAAGCTTCTTGAAGCTGTGCATTAGATCATGGTGTTGCAGTGAAGAAGAAATACTGCTATTACACCCTTGAGAATAACCTTGAAGCCCAGCCGCTGTGTTATCTAGAAGGGGATTTTAGAAATTGCTGTGAGAGCTTTAACTTCTGCTTGGACAGCCACCAAGGAAAGCCAGAAATGATCCAGGTTTCATGTCTTTTCCCAGGGGGAGAAAAAAATCCTGTGTAATTATCCACCTCACTCCTAAACGCCAAAGGGCAGAACACTGGAGACAAGCGTGGTAAAGATCTGATTTTGTAATGTTTGTGCTGAGCTGAAACAAACCCAGATAATATACAAGCTCATACACAGGTGTCACATAGGTTAGAGGCACAAGAGCCAGGGACTTTTTTAGCCTGGTTGTTCCTCTTTCTGAACCCAGTCCTGTGGGTGCAAACTGCATGGATGAATGTTCAAACTCTTTGGTGCTCAGCAAGGATGAGAGATTTATCCTCAGCTGAAAGGACCCCTGTACTGCTAGTGGTAGCTATGTGTTGAAGACCAGGCCTGTGGATATATCACTGGAGAGGATGGTTCAGACACGGTTCAGACACAGTTCAAAGATCAGACATGGGTTTTCCATCTCTGGAGCATGAGTTTTTACATGGACATGTAATGGTCCCCCTTCCAGCATACTCAGTGGGATCCTAAGCAAGCCAAGGCAGCTGCGAGAAGTCTTCTCACTGAGACACCACCAAGGGCAGACAGGATCAACACCACTCCATAAGCATTGTGTTAATCCAACAGTCAGCAAGTGTTCCATCTTAGGCTCCCCTTGACCTCCTGGCTCTGCTGGTTTGGCTGCTGCTGAAAGCACCAAGGAAACTCAGACCACAACACACCTCAGGTCCTACACTAATGTCCAGGGCTGCATTTTGTTGTTTGTTTTTAAGATCCCCATGGATGAAGCAAGATGGCTAACAACACAAATATTTACATGTGGATGACGTTTGGTTTAATTGCATGGGTTGAAATCAAGGTTTTCTGTTGCCCCCGCAGCAAGGGGAGGAAGTGGAGGATGTTTTTATGGGCATACCAAAGCCCAGCCAGCCTTGGGAGGTGAAGGAGCAACATTGCCCACCATCTTGACCAAACATGTTCTCCTCACATCCCTCCACCATGAAACAGATCTTTTTAGTTGTGTCTTGGCAGAGTTACGAGCCTGCAATCCTGGTACGATAACATCCTGCTGCTATGAAACTCAATGGGCCCAGATTCTGCTCGTATGTCTCACATGGAGCAGCAGCAAGTGTGAAGCAGTAACACACCTGTGTCCACTCTTCTGGAGATGTTATGGGCTCTTGGAGACCCTCTTTCTGCTCCATATTTGCTCAGTACATAGCAGAAGGCAGGCCAAAAGAGCAGGAAAAATAATATATTGAGGTTTCTAATGGAACAGTTGTTGACTTCATGTTTTTTTGTTTGGGGCTGGTGTTGGCTCTAATTTTTCCCAAGAGATCCACCCATACTGATCAGATAAAGCTCTCCTTTTTGAAAAGTGACATTTCCCAAATCACTTCCTATCCTCACCTGAAGCTATGTATGACCAAAACTGTTCAGTTGCTAAATGACTATGAAAAAAATGAAGATGATGATTGTTTAACATCTAAAATAAGCAAACAAACAAAACAAGGGGAAAAAAAGGCATAAAGGATTAGTTTTAGAAAACTGTTGATAATAATCATGTCCCCATTGTTTGCCAGCCTTTGCCCTATTTTACATCCTATTAAGAGCTATGTTGAAATGATGTTGCAGAATCTCCAGGAGCAGGGATATTTCTTAACAGAAAAAGGTACATCTCAGAAATGTCAATACTGTATATTTTTCTCTTTCTGCTTTGGGAGATGCCATCATAGTCTTACAGTCTCTGGAGACAGCATCTCTATGATGGGAGCAGCCAAAGGTGGGAACTGGAATTTAAACTCTTAAACTGATATTTGGTGGAGAAGTGAGAAGATGTTTTCATCAGAGATACCTTTCCTGAGGTAGAGCTACTAGAACAAGTTCAGCTGAATTTAGAGTGGGAGGTCTAGTCTGTGACTACCTCTTGCTGCCAGATGTGGAACTCAAATAATCTCTCTGCTGAGAGGGATCTGTGCTGTCATCCCCAGGGAGGACTGGCCTGTGCCACCACTATGTATGGACATTTTTGAGGTTAAATGGGTGCCTTTTTGCTCAAAAGACCTTTCATTGACCAATACACTGGACTTTCCTGAGCCACTGTGGCTTCACATGAGGCCAACTGTGAGCCAGTCTTGCAGCTCATTAGTTTTATTTGTCATTTTCATTTATATGGCAAAGGAAGGCTAAATTCCCTTTCTTTTGCCATGCAGCCCATTTGAGATTGTCTTCTGTGCAACTATCTTTATTTTTTTAATATAGGGTTGGGAGCTGTGAATTACAGGTCATATATTTTTGCTTTTGTATTCCTGCTACCTCTTAAGTACCCTCTGTCTTGGCTGCATCCTGCTTTTCTTGCTTTGCTTGTGCAGATGGGAAGAAGGTAGCGAGCTCTTGCCCAGGCCCATGGAGACTGAGGCAATGGAAGAGGTGAGCAGACACAAGGTAGTATTGCAAGTCAAGAGACAGGGTTGCTCCACCAATGTGTATATCCAGGTATGGATATTCAGATGCATGTTGAGGTCAGCCTGTGAAGCCTTTGGGGTTTTTACGACTGTAGTATGGGGCTAAGAGAATGCTTTGAAACATGATTTGGCATGAAGCAAAAGCATAGAGGTGGGAGTTTGGCAAGCCAGAACCCTCACAATTCCCAGTGAAATGGGAGACAAAATACCCAGAACAAAAGAAGACACAGAACCTCTCATCTAGACCACGCTGGGATGTCACAGCATCAGTGGCTATCTGCCCAATAAAGCTATGGAGCAGTCAAGGCAAAGGGAGGTTGTTTCATTTCCCTGTGATTTAGAAACATACTATTTTCTATCATGGAGCAGCCTTGATCAAAGGTTGGTAAAAATGCAGGCAAATCCAAATTGCCTTGTTTGCTGTCATCCTGTATGGAATCATAGAATCATAGAATGGTTTGGGCTGGAAGGGACCTTTCTCTAGTTCTAATTCCTCTGACATGGGCAGGGACACCTTCCACCAGACCCAGATGCTCGAAGCCCTGTCCAACCTGGCTGTGAACACTTCCAGGGTGAGGACATCACCCGACAGAGCTGAAGGTATTTAAGTGGGACACAAGAATCAGGAGTGTAGGATCCCTTATGAATCAACACTGACACTTAAGTCAATGGGCAATTCAAGTCTGAAATAGTCATCTGTGCTGGTTAGGAAGGGAAAATTAATATGACCGACCTGGCTGTGCTGACACATCCCCCACCTTTGCATCGTTGAAGGCACAAGCCACCTGGCCAGTAGACTTGACATCAGCAGTCCTCACAGTTTTCCATTAGTGACAGCATTTCTGGTTTCCCTTCCAAGTCCCCATTCCACTCCTGGTTGCAAGCCAGGTGACAAGCTGTTGAAGGTCCATGAGTCACTCGACACCAGTTGGGGGCAACCCTTGGGCACTCCTGGGACATGAGACAGGTTGCACACTGAGATGGCCCTACAAGGATGGAGAACATGGAGGGCGAGGATAGGATGGGAGTGCCAAGGGTATGTAGCATGCAAACAGGAGCTCAGAGCCTTCAAACTTCTCTGCATCATCACCATCCCCTCCCTCCTCGCTGCGGAGCAGCTTTGCCGTCCTGGCTTGGGATGGCCGGACACACGCACGCCTTAGCGATCTCGACAAACACAGCCGGCCGGGGTGCATTACATCAGCGTTGGGTGGGGTGGCCCGGCCAAAAAGGCCTCCAGACAGCGCAGGATGTGAACCACTCTGCCGCCGCGCTCCAGTCAGGGCTTTGCATCCAGAGATCGCACACAGACAGCCCTCACGCTGAAACCCCCCTCCCTCCCTCTTTTCTTTTAACCTCTTGTTTCTAAAGTGGTTTCTAAAATAAGCCCAAGTTAGCGGCAGCTGCGAAAGCCGTTTGCTGTCAGAATTGGCCCCTGTGCAGGCGGCCTGGATACTGCAGGCGCTTGTTTTGCATTTTAAGCCTAAACATTTCTTTTTTTTTTTTTTCTTCAGTTCAACTCTTAGTTTTTAATAGTCCTTGTCATGATGGAAAGTGCCAGACTCCAGCTGTTCTTCCCAAACCTCTGGGAGAGGCCTGGTTACATCTAGTTCTCATAAATCTTGAATCCAGTTCTAGCAAGTCTTTAAGCCTGACCACTATGCTGCCCGGGCAGTCCATGATTGAAAACAGGAGCAGAGGAAGAAAAGAGGAAAGGGGGAAATAAAGCAAATGCTGTGCACACTTGTAGGCTCTTTCAGGGAAAGTCTCCAAGAGGCACAACGTGTAAGTCACACCAAAATGAGAGTCAGGGTGTTCTGTACAGTCACTTCCTTGCCTTATAAACAGCTCATGGCATCAGAGGGAGGGTTGGTAAAGAGGGATTGCTTGGGAAAATAGAGGGAGGGTTCACCTGGCTTGCGCAAAAATGGCTGGGAAAAATGTTCTTGTGTCAGAACTTTGAAGATCTACATAACTGACGAGTGTTTAACCACCACAGACCATTAGCATCTCTGTGCTAGGTTATGCCTTGAGGGACAGCTCCAAGCCGAGCCATGCTGGGTTGGCCCATGCATGATCCAACATGCTCAGTCACGGATTGGAGTCACCAGCACTGATGGGGACCTGCTGCTGTCAATGCTTTGAAGTCCACGGTGTTGTACAAGGTGACCCTCTACATACCCACTAGCAACTCCTGGGGCCAGACTTTTATGTACCTGAGTGGCCACAAAGGCTGGGAAGATATCCCAAGCACTAGGGGTTCAACGGTTGGGAAAAATGAAACATGTTTCCATACAGATGAGAAAGCCATGCTCTGGGCCAGAAATCACAACCATGGGGTGCCTAGGAGTATCCTGGGAAGGACTGCTGCCTGAGCCAGGCTCATGTGGGCACATGGGAAAAAATGGAAACCTTCACAGGCAAAGGCTTTCAGTTACAGGTGTTAACTTCTGCCCTTTGAAGCAATAGCACCAGGAACACTGGGGTCTTCTCAAGTGCCAAAGACCTCCTGTCCTCTGCAAGTGAATGAAGTCTTCAAAAGTTTGGTCCTGCTTCCACCAGCCAAACTCCCACAGGAGACTGGGAAACCCCTCTCTCTCACTGTAAAGAAAGAAGTCTGGAATGACTTTCTTGTGGATTACCATCGGCAAAAGGCTCCTCTTCAGTTTGAAGACGGAACTTGTTAGATTTGTGGGTGGGATTATGTTTTACAATCACTACGTGGCACCCTGGGAAGCTATTCCCAGACTTCTACAGTCATTGCTGCAGATGTGTTAAGAAGCAAGGGATGATAAAAATGTTGCTATATGACCTACCCTCCCTGTGACTTGGAAGTGGAAGCAGGAACTCTGTATTTCCTAATTGGGAATAAGATAGAAAATAGCAAATGACCAGTCCAGCAGATATAATGCCCAGGGCAGCACTATGCTTGCTTTCATATAGTGGGAAGGATTAATAACTTGGCCAAATTCTTCTTCTTCATCATCTTCATCACCATTCATGAAAACTTTTGTTTGCAACCATGTGGGAGGCTTTGGGAATGAATGTAGGGAGAACCACAAGATAAAAAGGTATAAGAAGCTGAACACCCCCCCATCCATCCTCCTAGACTTTCACTCAGTTACTAGACAGAAATCCCGTCCAGCAAATAACAGTGAGATTAGCCAGTAGCATTGAAACAGGCACGTGTTTGGAGCATGGAAACCAGTAACTCGGGGGAAATGTGGAAGTCAAGGGCCACGTGATGGATGGATGGGCTACGGCTTTTTAAGTATATGCATTTCAAGGGAGCATAAATGTTTGTTTCTCCAAGTGCAGCTTAACCTCATCTGACTCTAGGGGCGTCTTTTCATTGACTTCAGAGACTATTGGATGGGGCCTATCAGAAGCACAAGTTTCCATGGGTAAGCCGTGCACTTAAGCAGCTACATATTTAAATACTTAGATGAGCCTCCTTCCTGGATTTCCCAACATCTGTGCTTCCTCGCTTTGGAAGCCATCCCCCTCTTGGATCTGGACACTCAGAGTGTGCGGAAATGAACGGGAGCAGCTAAGGACAAAATTTCTGCTGTAAGGCAGTTCTCTCTGTAGCAATGCGAGAGTGCTCCAGCCGGGGGGTGCTCTCCAAGAGCTGCAACCAGCTATCAGGACATTATTGCTGCTGCTGCATTCATTGGGGCATCCAACTACAAAGCATAATGAAAATGGCAGGAAGGATGTTGGAAGACCACAAGATGGGACATGATACTCTTCTTTTTTCCTTCTTGTTGTCCACAGAGTGTCCTAGGACCATCTTGACCCCAGAACCATTGTGGGAGAGTGGGGCAGCCAGACTCATGCCAGTGCAGGATGAGCAGCAAGGACAGTGCTGCTGTGTGTCTCATTTATTACCACAGACACATTTCCAGTGCTGTTATAAAGCTTATCTCCTCCTGTTATTTCCCAATATCAAATCACAGTAAGAAAACAGATTTCCCTTTGCTTAACACAGGTAGTACTATGCTAGGGAGTGTTAATGGCTTAAGCAAAGATTTTTCCACCTACAGGCAAGTGACTGATAGTTTATCCATCTGTTGCATAAAACCAGTGCTTAAATCCCAGTTTTAATGGGTCATATCACCTGTGGTTTCAAAATGATTCTGAATTTTCCCTCAAAGTAAGATGCAAAATAATGAAAATTGGTACTTGGAAGGGAAACGAATTTTCTTCAGTTCAACAAACAACCAGGAGCCCATCACTTTTTCAAGTTAAATTGTCTTGAGTGATTTTGTTGTAGGTCAGGAGGAGGTCAGACAAGTTAGGCTTGGTCTTTTTCCTGCGTTGTCGTCTCTCAGCAGGAGGAGGAAGTGTACCTCAGCAGGTGTCATAAACACCAATTTCCCAAAATTTCATAATCATTTAGATCTAATTACAAGACACACATGGTTTTTGACTTTCCCTGGGAAGACTTTGGGGAACATCCATCACTGAAACAAATAAAAAGGAGTTTGTATTGATTTCACTGCATTGGGTGGGTTTGCATTTTTAATCCAGCAAATTCAGTTTAATTCCAGAAATTTTTAACAGGCTGCTTTGCAAACTCCAGGTCAGTTCACTTACTGCAGCAGCTCAGAGACAGGGAGGAGAATGACTCATGCACTTCATTTCAGTGTGTCCATCAGGGAAAGAGACACCAATAAACCCAATTCAGTACATGTAATGGCCGCTTGTGCCACTGCTTCCATCTCTGCCTTCTACAATAGAAATTCCCCTCCTCAGTAGCAACTTGACCCAAAGCTAAAAGGCTGAAAGAAACCCCAAAGGTGCCAAATCTGTGTCCTCAGTACATTTTAAGAAGGTAAAACATGTCACAAAGCAAAGAAACCTCTTTGCCCTGTAGGTCACCCAAAGCAGCATGAGTGATGGTGGCATTTTTAGCAGCAGGTATCTCATAGGAGACTCTTCATGACCTTGCCTGAGCTGTTTATGGCTTTCAGGGGTGACTAAGATTAGGTCACTTATTTAAAAGTGCCATTTTAGGTATTGACTGACAGTGTTTGTCTCTCTTTACTCTCCAGAGCTGCAGCACCATGCTAGTGGCATCTCTCCCTCTGAAGGACACTCTGAGTCACTTGCCTTGGTTGACCTCCATGATCCCCCTCTGCCCTTCAGCCTGAGGGGACACTCAACTGCTTGCAGCCCTCAGGTGGGTGCTGGTATCTAAGACTGTTTTCACTATTAAATAGGAATTTGCCTCAATGAAGTGGCACAGGACAGGGACACCCGAGGTGAGGCTAACCATGATTTACCTCACCTCTGGCTAGCCCTTCAGAGGGATCTAAGACACCACAGAGAGGAAACATTACTAATATGGATGCTACAGTTATCCTTATCTTAGCTTTCTGTCCTTGCTGGTCATTAAATTATGCCCCAGCCCTTTACAGACAGTGCTGCTATAGCCACAGCTCTGTTCATAAACCTTCTGCAGCAGTAAATCCCTGTGCCTGGCTGCAGACTGTCAGTACCTCCTCTGATTTATTCTCCATTTACCCACCATTTGCTTCATGAATAAAATGAAGCGGCTGCTCCTTTTAGTCCATTCATGACCCCTCTGTTATAGTGGTGACAGCTTCCAAGAGAAGGTGCTGAGGCCCTCCATGGTTTGTGGTTGAGACCGCCAAATAAACCCCCCAAAACAGTCCTCATATGGAGATGCCCAAATGCAGAATACCCAGAGAAAGGCATAATGAGGAAGGTAGAACCACTGACCACTGCTGGTGAGGTAGTCCAGCAGGTCCTCATGAAAATATCCATCTCCTCTCATTCTGAGAAAGGTGTTATAGCTATTGGCCCCATACTATGATGTGGCCATCAGCTTCGCAGCCTTAGGAGCCATGGGTCAGACCTACTCTGGAGGTAGTTGCTCTACTTAATGGCACCCCTGTGGTAGGAAAGTTCTGAGGGAGCAAGCAGGGCTGGAGGCAGTGGTGTAGGTGAAGATCCACAGCTGATGGATTAACCCCACAATCTAGGTGCCAGGGAATAGGACCAACATGCCAAGGAAAGGGGGCTTAGTTGCTAAAGTACCATGGTTCCCAAGGGCTATGCAGCACGTCACATGCTGGAGGAGTGGCTACTGAGCATGAGAAGCTGGAGTCAACATCTTGTTCCCCACCTGTATCCATGGTCCCAGACCCATCTTGTGGCCTGGAATGGTGGAAGCAGATTTTTCTGGCTCCTCTTTAAAGACTGCAGTTCGCAAACCAACCTTGTCACAAACATGGCCATCACCACTGTGGGCAAGACTGCTGCAAGCATGACACCACTGCTGCAGACATGGCCAGCACTGCCATGAACATGGTCGACAGTGCCACAGGGATGACCTGCCTTAAGCAGACAGATACCAGGACAACTCTTGGTCTCAGGCATCTGCAGCTGGCACTCCAGAAAAATACTGGAAGATGACAGAGAAGCTCATTAAAGGGTTGTGGAAAGTTACAGAGAATTCACAGAGGGAGGGTCCTGGCCAGGAGGTGATTCTAGCCCAGAGCACCAGCCATGCATCCTGGGGCACCATGCTTCAGAAGCAGAACGGGACAATCAAGAGGCAGCTGACGTGTGCTTTAGGGTCCTGTCCTTATTAAGGCAGAATGGTCCCACTTTCTTCAGTTCATAGCTGACTGGTTCTGTGGTGGGGGAAAGTTTAATAGCCTGTCTTGGCCCAGACAACACTTAAATTAATTTTCTGGACTCCAGAGGGATTGTGGTTGGCCTGTATCAGCCCCAAACACACTTTGATTCATTTTATTTCCTGGACTCCTGGGGGATCCTTTTTTGGCCTGTTTTGGCCCCAAGCCCTCTTTGATTCACTTATTTCCTAGACTCCCAAGGGAGTGTGGTTGGCCTGTTTTGGCCCTGTCTCGCTGTCACTTTTCCATGCTGGTATGCAATGCATCTGCACGCTTTAGATTTCTTCACTGCTTATGCTCTCACTGTAGGCCAAGCCTGGATGCATTTTACAACATTTCAGGAAAGATAAATCCACTTGGTCTGTCTTCACTCATTCACCTTGCTAAGATTTTTCTGCAGCCTTTCACTCCCTTGTCTTTCCCACCACTGCTGCATGGCGTGAAGAAGTATGGCTGCAGTATGGACAGTCCCCTGCTGGAGAGAGGACATTCACTGTGGGATTTGTAGCAGGGAGAACCTCAAGAGAGGAAGGGAAAGACCCAAAGAGGAGGAAGGTGGAGAAGAGCTACCTCCCATGTGGCTACTCTCTCCATCAAAGGTGCCCAGGACAGGCTCTGCAATGGCTCTGCCACCATTTCATGGGTGACCTGGTATTGGCACAACCATCCTTCTAGATCCATGGGCCTAGGAGCTTCCACAGCTGGTGGCCTCTGCTCAACACACACAGGGTGAGAGCATAAAGCATTAACCCACCCCTTCTAACCTGGTCCTGTGTTGCCTTATACAGCCTACATATGAACAACCAAGAATGAGTCCCTGTCTGGTCTCCACTATGATGAAGTGATGGCCCTTCATCTTCATAAAGTTACAACCCCCATGTACTGGGCAGGAAGCTGATAGGCAGATGGCCTCCACTCCATGGAGAAGCTGTTCAAAGAAAAACTCCTCAATGTTGTCTTAAAATAAACTAGGTTTGTCTGGTGATTGTCATCTACCTCTACTGCAACAAACTTGGTGGTTACTTACCAGTCCTAAGCCACTCTGACATTGGAAATCAAGGCAGAACAATCCCAAGAGATGGTGTCTATTGCTATCCTTCTAGACCTTCTCTGTCTTCTTGGATACCCCTTGAAATTCCCCAACCACCTCTTGGTTGGTGTTTGCTTACAAAGGGCCTCAGCTTGCTCCTGTTTCCCTTGTCCTGGTAGAGCACGCTGACAGCACACAGTGCTGTGATCACTGGGAGAAAACCAAGTGGTGGTCTGATTTCCCAGTCAAAAGAGCAGGACTCCCTCAGAGAGTCTGTGAGCCTGTGATAGTGTAACTCTACAATAACCCTTTGCTCCTGAAATTTCAAAAGAATTTGTCAGAATATGGGTAAGCTTGTTCCCCATTAAAGCCCTGAAATGCAAGACTGCCTCCTGAAGCAGACTGCCCGTCCAGAGCACACATGAGAATAAAGTCTCGCTTTCAGTAACTACAATATTGCACCAGAGCTGCAATAACACCATGATTTTATTTCTTTTAAAATGTACAGGTATCACCATAGTGCAAACTCATTCCATACCCAACAAAACCACATTGCTTTCCATATAGGATAATCCATACAGGATTGCTTTTCAATTATAGATAAATGTTTCAGCACAAAATTTATTGTTTACAGGGCTTATTCATTTACTGCACAACTCCTTTTTATCAAGATCTAGTTTCAGTGCCTAAGCAAGAAAGAAATTCAATAAATTCAAGAGCTTGTTAATAGTTTGAGGAGAAGGCAGCTCTTCACTGTGTGAGCAAGTTTCATTGTCCAATTGTCCCAGGAAATTTAAAGCAGAATGTGTTTTTGACAGCTTCGTTAATGTGACTTTTTTTTCCCTTGCCAGAAATTCAAGCATAATTGAGACATAGTGTTGAACTTCAAATGTTTCCCCGAGACTTGAATAGAGAACTTGATGAAGCATGTAATATGGCATAACCTCCCAATTATTCACACGTTTAGATAACTATAATCACACAACTCCTATCACAGCAAGGAGGTTATTCTAGGCAGATATTGGCAGGGGCTAATGGACAGCATATTGCAAGGGCAAGGAGGGTTTGGAAGGAAACATTAATCAGAATTTGGTAGCAAAGTCATCAATCATAGCTTAACAAAGCTGTCACTCACTGCTGCAGTCCCAGGACCTCTATCAACTTAAGAGTTCAACACAGCAAACTCCCAGAACAGAACTCCTCAAAGAAGAAATGCGTTGCTGTAGTGCCACTGTCCCCAGGATATCCAGCCTTTCTCAGCGTGGTTTCTCTAGCAAGAGAATTCATTACCAGAATTCATAGTAATTGGGGCATGTATTTTTCAAATAACATTGCTTTTTATTACTATTATCTGATACTTTCTTGCTCTGTGTTTGAGAAATGCAACTGCATTATGCTAATGGAAATTATTCTAGCCTGGAGCTTTTCTAACTGCTTGCTGAGGCACCCGTAGCAAATTGTGACAAGTAAAGAGAGAAGAAATGTACAAGAGGAGCAGATGAGAAGTTGTGATTATTGCCATTTAGTGGGTCTCATAGACCTCAGATGAGATGCAGTGTCTAGGTTTGGGTCCTCAGTACATGTGAAATGCTGATAAACTGGACTAAGTTTAGCAGATGGTCACCAAGATGGGGTGGAGCATCGCACAGAGAGATGCAGAGGCATCGAGTCTTGTTCAGCCTGGGAAGAGAACGTCCATAAGGGAATTTAATACCAGCCAAGAATTTGGAGAGTGAAACCTTGAAGGTTTTCTAGATATAAACCCTGAACAAACTGATGTGACTTCAGTGCTGACCCTGTTTAAGCTACAGACCTGCTGAGTTCCTCCCATCTTCAACAGCTCTGCGGTTCTGTGGCCGAAGGGAAAATATATAAAAGGCTGCTGCAAAGAGGAAGGGAACACTCTGTTCTCCATGCTTTCAGGGTATGGAACAGAGGGAAGGTCTTCAAACAGCAGCAAGGAAGACTAAAATTTGGGATCAGGACACCCAATTCCCTTGCCCAAGAGCTGACTGGGAGGTTGCACTACAACCTATGTTCACGGGCTCCAGAACATATGGGAGTGCTTTTGCCCTTGTCCAGGTAGCTTTCTCAGTTTCTTCAGAGAAGTTACTCATCCTAGCTTAAAGCCAGTCAGCATGAGTCCTGGCATTGCTCCTGGACAAGGGCAGCTCTCCTCAGAGAGGATGTTTGTTTGCGTTTAGTCCTTTGAGACAAAACATGTTATGTAGATTCCACACACATTGTTACCTCTAATCACCTGCTCTTCTGCTTTTAGATCCTAGCTCTTGCACTATTTTGTCTTGGTCAACCCTCTATTTGTCATACATGTCAAATTCTCTACGTGTCATGCCCTGAATTTCAGTTGGAAGAGGGAACCTCTGTAGAGCTTCTCCTCCAGGGCACAGCTGAAACCAGTAGAGTAGTGGAGTTTTTCTTTCATTCTCCAGAGTTGGCTTAAATCTGCAGCACTTCTGTGTACAAAAGGGCAGGAGGTGAGAGGTCTCTGAGCGCCTGAGGAACAGAAGAGCTGTGGCAAGTGAGTTCCTGAAGACTCAAGCTTTGTGTGCCTTCCTCGTATCGTCCTGTGTTGGCAAAGACACCATTTTTTGACAGCACTGGAACACATGGAAACCTTGATCCACCCAACATATTATGCTGAAAAACTTCATGCTTTGGGTGCATAAAGTTTTCCATATAAACAGGTGGGAGTCTGGCATGGCCAACATGATTTGAGGCCAGTGCGTGGTGTTTTTTAACACTGCATGGAAAACTTTGGGTGCTGGCTGTCTTGTGAGGGGTCAAGTGAGTCATTATTTTCATTGGCTTTCCTCTGGACAGGGTGTCCCTAAGAGGTTTGTACCTCCTGAGCCACCTACCTCCCCCTCATTTCTCTGGCAGAGCTGCAAGCCACCAAAACTCCCTCCTGATGTTGATGTGCAAAGGCAACAAGCTCCTGTGGGGGGAGGCCACGCCAGCAGTGCCAGTTTCTTCACTCACAGGAGCAGAAAATTTGGCATCGTGTTTGGTTTTCTCTGCTGCTAAATTGTCAAGATATGGTGTCACCTATTAGAAACTGGGGCCTTCAGTGATACCCGAGTCACTGTAAAAGAGAAAACCATGAGTACAGTAGGTCTGTATCTTCTCTAGCTGGGCTAAAGAGTGGCTTTGCAGAAAAGAGACATCATTGCTGACATGTGGGGTGGAGCAAAAAACCCTCTGGGGGTTTAGTCATATTCTGACCCAACCATGGATATTCTGTGCTTCATGGTCCCATTAAGGGAAAATAAAAGGAAAATCTCTGGAGAGGAAACTTGACATGAACCACTTGCTTTCAAGATGGATCTGCACGCCCTCTTTGCCCTCTTCCTCTGTATGGGGTGGAGGAGTGTAAAGACTGCTGGGGCTATAGGGTGATGACAGTTGATCTGGGCCCAGGCACACCTGTAATTGGGCTACCCCCAGTTCCTACAAAATCAGTAGACAGGAAAACAGGTATTGGGCTATCTGCCTTTGCCCTTCCACATTGTGGGGGATTGTTCAGGGAGACCTACACAACAGACACATTAATCTCCTCCTCCTATTTTGTTGAGTGGCCCTGGATGTCTCAGGAAGCAACTTGTCTTCTATCATTCTGAACACAGTTATGATCACAGAATCATGGAATGGTGATGGTTGGAAGGCATCTCTGGATATCGTTTAGTCCAACACCCCTGCTAAAGCAGGGTCACCTAGAGGAAGTTATCCATGATCACATTGTCCAGGTTAGTTTGGAATCTCTCCAGAGAAGGGACTCCACAACCCCTCTGGGCAGCCTGGGCCAGGCCTCTGTCATCCTCACAGTAATGAAGTTTTTCCTTATGTTTAGGTGGAACTTCCCTGGGCTCCAGTTTGTGCCCATTTTCCCTTGTCCTGTCACTGGGCACAGGACAGAAAAGAGTCTGCCCCCGTCCTCGAGAGCCCCACCATTTAGGTATTTATGAACACAGACTATAATCTTTTAGTTCATTTTGTCCAAGAGCCTTGAAAAACTGGACGTGAACCAATACAAGACAAGCAGATAGGTCTGCGTGTGACCCACAACTGTGCAAACATGGGGAACAACTGCAAGCTGAGTTCAGTCATCAGCACCCACATCCTACCACAACATGCAATTAGCTACAAGGTCTGTAAGCCAGGTAGCAATTCTGGGCTCCCCCCAGCACTGTAGTACTGACTGGGCTTTGGGTCCAGGAAAGATGGGGGTAATTGGAGGTGCTCCAGAGAGGAGCAACAAAAGAATGGATGCATCACGCACATGGAAAGGTGGAAGGATCGTGGGTCATTTGTGAATCCAAGTGGCTAAATATCTCACCAGGGCTGAAGTGATTGGTTCAAATATGGCCCAAAGCCTACTCTATGCTGCGGTTGGATGGGTGCTGGCAGGATGTGTGTTGGACATGGAGCTGCCCTGGTGGCATGGAGCCAAGAGGCATTCAGCATGCCCAGAAAGGGACATGGTGAGGGCTTTTCAGTTTGAGACTTGCCAGCTTGTGTGGCCAGCAACATCCAAGGGAGGGACCTGGACACGATCCTATTTGGTCTTCTTGAATCTACCCAAGCCAAAGGGCCAGATACTACCGACAACCAGGTCAAGTAGGGACAGCTTTTACCATGAGCCAAAGCTCCTCCTTACACCTTCTTGAGTGGAAATGAGAGGTTTTGACTTCTCTCCCACCACACCCACAAGGGGAAGGGAGGAGACAGGGTGGAGAATCGTTATTTTAGTCATTAGCTGATGGGGAATTTACCAAGGAGGACTGAGCTCAAAATCCCACGGCTTTCTCGTTGTAGAAGTAGCCAGTGTGAGGAAAATGGCACGTACTCCAGGACTGTGACAGACAGGAGAAAACCCTCTGCTTTGGTGATTCTGCCAGGATGAGCTGCCATGCACTGTACACTGCATTGTCACTTCATGACACCTCCAACCTCCATGGACTCCTTTATTTTTTTTTCATCACCTACTGGCCATGGCTACAACCTCTCACTACAGTTACTGGACCAAAACCAGGTGCCTTATGGAAAGGAAACAAACTTGGGCAGGAGGCTGCATCACAAGCTCAATGGTGCAAAAGGAGACCACTTGCAAAGGCACGTTGGAGATGACTCCCTCTGTTGCCGCAAACAAACATTAGACCATTTTTGCCTAACTTATACACTTGGAAACCATGTTCATATCTAATTTTTCTTAGAACTTACTTGGGACCAAAAAAAAAATCTTCCATCCCAAGCTTTTTTATTTCATGCTTTACAAGTGGTGGTTTTGGAAAGCCATTTTGCTCATCTGAGAGACCGAGAACATGTCCTATCCAACTGGCAGCACAAGCCACCAATGCTCACTGCTGTTTGTTGATATATCCCAGAGAAGTCACATGAATGGTTCCTGCACTATTATTGTTCCAGGGCTCATGATGGAGTATAACATTACATGAAACCTGGACTGTTTATTTAAACAAAGAGGGTCCCATCAGGGTCACAACCTTACGTCTCATTTCCCACCCGCTTGACGGTGCTGTGGGGAGACCAGTAGCCTGTGTGTGGGATACTTTCATATCCAACACAGTATGCAGAAAGGGAAAGCTGAGCTGGGGAATTTATTTAGAATGAACAAAGTCAAGACATGTTTCTTGTGCCAGGCCCATCTTGGGTAAAAGACTTCTGATGGTATAAAGTGAAGATCAAGGCACTTAGAAGGAAAAAGTGAATGTGAAAAGTTATTAAAACCCTTCCAAAGCTGTCATAAAAAGCCCTTGGCCAGCTTTCTAGCCAGCGCAGACTGATCTAGCATCTTGAAGGTCACATATACAAGCTGATTTACCTCAAAGGTGGATCTGTTCTATCTCCTGGCCCCAGCATTAAGTGATGACTTCGTCTTTCCAAAGGACCCTCAGAGGTGGCCTCGAGCCATGCAAGACAGAAAAAAAAGGGGGTCAGACATCTTGCATGGCAAGCTGTGACCCCAAAGCAAAGCATTTGCCCTTGGAAATGGATGGGGGAGATTTACCAGGGTGGTCCCCTTGGTGCAGCAGAAGTTTCTGTGTCCCATCGAGAGAGGTGCTTCTTGAGTGACCCTGCTGCTGCATCTAACCCCATATCTGTGCCCTGCCACACTTCCATGTACATGGAAGACCTCCCAAGAGACACCACAATGGAGGACATGGGGTGTTCAAGAGAAGGAAACCCTCATCAGCAGGTGGCCAAGGGTCGGATTTCAAGAGCAAGCTCCTATTTGGGGCTCTGCCCTGGATGTTCTTGGTGACCTTGAGCATGACTCTTGGTCCTTGTCTCTCCCTTCACCCCTTGTTCTGCTGTGGATGTTTTTGGAGCAGCCTTTCTCTCTCTGGGTGTTTTGTACAGTGACTTGCACTTGATGATTTTAGCTCATGGCTTTCAGTCCCATGCTAAAGACAGTAGTAATCGAGTGCAGCCAACGATGTGACAGAAAACAAACAGGAGTGTAAAAATGAGAGATGCCTGTTCAAGGGGAGGAAGGAAAAGCCTACTGGTTGCCTTGTACTGATGAAGTTTGTCCCGGATTTGCTTTACCATAGAGGGAAAGCAGGGAGCGCTGACCTGTTGGCAGAGGTTGTGTTACAGGCTCACGTAACGGGGGGAGAACGCACTGCTTTGTGTGTGTCTGGGTTTAACAAGCGAATAAGGCAAAGATTTCTTTAAAGATACCAAGCCCAAGCACACCACAGCTGGGAAGCACACATGAGCAATAGCTTTCACATGCTAACAAATAAAAGATCCTTGCAAAACAGATGCTGAGGTTTGTGGGGCTGGCACGGGCTCGCTGCTGGCAGGGAGTTAACTCACAGAAAACTGAAAGGTTCAGAGATGGAAGAGTATCTAGAGACCGTTTGTTCATAAACACAGCTGAGGGCCAGCAACCTGCTTTATACCCTGCCGGAGTCATTCCTTGCAGGGTTTCTACAAGAGAGAAGGCAGATATGCAGTTCTTCTGCAGCCCACGCTCTAGAGAAATAATTAAACAGTTTTTCTTAACCTCTTGAACTCTTCATTTATTATTGCCATCCATTATGTCTACCTTCTCAAATAGCAGGATCCTGAAAGCCAGCTCCAGGGGTCAAGGGTTTATTGTTTAATGGAGATAGAACATTCTGTAAATTGCACAAAGTCACAATGTTTAGAAGAGAAGCTTCTGGTGTACTGAATCTTTTCAATTTAACAAACAGTGAGCTTTGACATATGTTCTTCCTCCATAGCAGGAAATTTGGGATAAGTGCAGTACTGGCATGGACATGTTACCAAATCCTTCCTGTAAACCAAATGACATCTGCATTCAAATAAAAACATTCCTTGCACCAAATACCAGGAAATACTAAAAGTATCACTATTCTTCTAAGGTCATGCTAAAATGAAGTTTTTGGCTTTTAGAACACAAAGTAAGTTTGTACAGGGCCAAGACGTTTTGTTCAACACACATTTGCTGTTACAAATCCCAAGAGACGTCCTTCTGGGTCAAATATGTGCATGTGTCTGTAGAATTTTGCAAGCATTTAATCTTCTTCATATGAAAAAAGAATAAATATTTTAGGAGCGTGGACTTACATTAACAAATATTGCTGTTGCCTTTGTTTTTACTAGTGCTCTGCTTTTCAAAGGCAGAAAAAGGATTTGCTTAAAACAAAGCAAACATCCTCAAAATGCACTATGCCAAAATAATCAAGAGAATAAATACCTGGGATTTACAAAATATGAATATTCTTCGGTAAATAAACTGAAGCAAGAGTGGGCAGGGAGAGAATTCTGCTGTAGTGATGGGGAGGGAGTGCTGAGTGTAAACACTTTCATCTCATAGATGGCAAATCAAGAACATTTAAAGAAAATAAATGTATGCAGAGCAGATTCTTCCTTCTCATATTACTTTCAGGGGATTTTACTGCTGATAGTTAACGCCACATAAAATCTTTAGAATATTATGCCAGCAGATGAAAAACTACAATGGCAGAAACAGCTTCCCATGGATAATTAGCATAAATATCTGCTTAAAGCTGAGTAATTTGTTCACTGTACAGGATGTACTTCAGCAGTTTTATGAGCTAAAATACAGAGGGAATGTTTTGGATGACTTACATTTGAAACAGCACAGGCCGATACCAGGCAGTTACTTCTCAGTGACTGCCACACAAAAAAGTCCTCTCCAAGTGAATGAGCGTCCGTTCCCACCAAGCTTAGGGCCAGACGTCCCAGACGCATCCCCACAGCTTCCCACTCAAAGGAACATTTTTATTTACTGGGAGGACTGGAGGATCCAAACACTGAATATGGAAAAGAAGGAAGAGAAGAGGGGAAAAAATTAAAATGGAGAAAAAAAAAAAAAAGAGAAAAAAATTCAGTGCTTTCCAATGTCCTTTGAGAAAAAATGCAGTTTCCAAAATTGTGACCTTTTCCAAAAGGTCATTTGAAAAAAAGATTATTTCTTTCAACAGACGCTGTGTTTAACAAGTGTGGCTTGAGGAAGCCACCTGGGAAGGTGGCACTGGCTCAGAAACAGGTCCAGCAAGACTCCCCATACATATGTCACTCCTACCTCCAGCCCCAGAGAAGGCTGTCTTTAGACTTCCTTGGTGTGTCCCTATCCCCTAGAAGCTGGGGGTTTGTATGGTCTGTGTTTCCAGAGCCATGGCACCTCTAACCTCCCTAGCTCCTGATAAGACAAAGGGGTTTGGAGGAGCAAAAGGACCACATGGGAACAACCTGAAGGGGAGGTGGTGGATGATCCTGCTAACCTAATGCAATCTAAGCCATGGAAAAGACCTGATAAAATTATGGGTGGAAGACAACCCAACCCTGCAGCCCACAGGAGGATAGTACAGATTCCGGTTTTAATAGAGACCCCAACCCACTAAGGAGGTTGCTCATTTCAGTCAGATTCCCTGCTTGGCCTTGAACTTGTTGTCTGTGATGCTCCCAGGTTCAGCCATACCGCCCATGAGTGATACCCCTGCCCCAGGATGCCCCAGTCAGGGCACAAGCAGCTCAACAGCATCTAAACAGAGCTAAAACATTCAGAAATGCATATACCCTGGTCTTCTGCAGCATGCATTGAGTTGCACTGGCCCTAGAGCTCATCATGAGTTTTATATTGTGCACATCTGGGCTGTAATCCCTATGGTCTCCATTGTGGACCCTGCAGCAAGACCTGAGGGGGATGAACTGCATGTGCATAAATGGACAACCATCACTTCTGGTCTCAAGGTTATTAGTTTTCTTCTATCTGTGTGTACTTTCTATCCAGAAAGTGCATCTATTACCTATTGGAAATGCCCAGTGTAGGCCCTACAACCGCTCCGCTCCACTGCGTGACTTGGAATTGCCTATTGCTCTTTCAAAGATAATTTATAAGGAGGCAGGTAGGCTCCTTTGGGATGCAATCAAAATACATCCAGGTGGGAAACCCCCTAGGAAGGATCTGAGGTCAGCAGTGTCTGCTCATCTAGTTGCAAGTCTCCTTGGTACTCCAGTCTACCCAGACACCTCAAGGATCCTGACCTTCCTGGTTTCCTTATCCCAACAAAAGTGTCCCGCTCTCTTGGATGCAGCAAACTGCTGTCTGTGTTGGCCCTACACAGCTGCCCACGTGCTTCAGCCTTGATGGAGCAGCTTGACCAGCAGCATCTTGCAGGGAAACACCCCATCCAGGCTGCAATCTTGAGGTGCCACTGGAGGCAGTCATCTCCCTGCTAGGTTAAAACCCAGCACTGGGCTGCAGCTTTCTTTCCAAGTGAGAGCTTGGAGTTGCTATTCAGACCTTATATTTAGAAAAATGTGGGAAAAGAGCTAGATCCATTTCAGGGTTTGTATTGTTGTTGGCAGGATATCTAGTGTCATTATGGAGAGCAAACCAAGGGGTTTTATTTTTAATTTTTTTTTTATTTTTAATTTTTTTTTTTTAAAGTATGCATTTTCTTGCCAAAAATGTATAGAAGAAGTGGGATCTGATGGGGGGAATTTGTGGGTGAGAAGCCTGAGGGAGCAGCAAAATTATTTCATTGTCACATTCTTCATGTGCACAGATATGTGAGTCCCAGGGCTGGGAGAATTCTCCTCCACTCTCCTGCCCCATGGCAGAACCAGCTTGACCTGGTGATGGAGACACCACATACTTCCTAGATACTCCCTGACTTTGTTACCATCCCTGTTAGAATGTTCCTTGAGTTTACTGCAAGATACATCCAGGATTGGATTGTGTGAAAATCCTCTGTGTGAATATTCCTGCCAACGACTGATGCAGGGAACAGATTATTCCCTCCCTTCACTGCCATGTACAACCCCAGGCAGCTAAATAGTATGACAGAGAGCTCTTGAAGGATTTCCAGAGCAAGCCAGGTAGGTTTGTCTGGCCTCTTTGAACACTGACACATGACAACGAGTGTGATTCATTTTGAGGACTGATTTTTGCATCAATCTGCTATTTAATACATTTGCAGCAGACCAGGGGATGTCACCCAACAGCATATTTCAGGACAAAACCCTACCAGGCGATTTGACATACATACTCTGGCAAACATACTTTCATGTCACTTTTTAAAAGCCTGGAAGACATCTGCTCTGTCATGGCAAGGCTCTTACAGATGGGTCAGTGAAAGACAGGGATGGAAAAACACCATGATCATGAGAAAATGACACCCACCCTTTTCCACTCCTTAAGAATTAGCAAAATCACCACCAAAATACTGGACCACAGGCTTAAAAAGCAGACAGGGAACTTTTGGGAAAAGCCAGCTGGCCTCTGGCAACAGGGACTCGTCATGTGTTGCCCACTAAGCTGTCAAGTTAAGGACTTGTCCTGCTATCGCTCAGTCCTCAGAAGGTCAACGACTGGATTTGCTTATCGCCCAGAGGCACTTTACTCTCGTTAATTGGCACCCCTGGTGACAGGGTGGATTGATGGCCTTTCATGGCAAGCCCAGGAAGGACACAAAGCCTACCCAACTTTTACAATGTTTCCCATGGAAATAGGAGACATGGGGAAGGACTTGCTCATGAGGAATGGATGGTTGTAATGTCACTAATGTCCAGGCAGCCTACATTAAGAGAAGGGTAGCAGAGCAGCCTCAAACTTATCTGTTCATGTGTCTATCCCTGGAGGATGCTGTGCTACCTGGAGATGGGCCATGTTGCCTTGTCCTGGCCCTCTAATGCTGGGGTGAAGCAGCATGAGAAAAGTATTTATTCCCTTTAGACAGTACTTTCCTCACTTGAAGGTGGCTCAAGTGCCTCCTCACAGTATTTCCTTGTTGAGCACAGATGGGTTTAGGTGGCCTATAAAGTGATCAAAACCATAGCTCCATGTCTAATGCATGGAGAGATGCTGGTAGCAGAAGATGACATCAAAGCAACATCTCTGAGCATGACTTTCCTACTTGCAATTCCCATTGTTCTGAAGAACAGGCTCCTCTGGACACTTTGCTTCTCCAGAGAAAGCTTCTTTCAATGGGCAATCACTGAAAAGGACCAGACATTACCTTTTAGCTCCCTATTGGCTCTAATCTGCTTTCTTCTTTGAGCCCTGCCCCACTTAAAAGAAACCTCATATTTAGCTCCTCTTGGGTGGTCCTCAGGGAAGGCCCAAGTATTTCTAACCTCTTTTTGCTTTCTCAGGGCTTATGCCCAATGGTATATTCCTGCCTCCTTGCATGATAGGATGAAAGCAAACCATGATTCCTCCTGGGGCGGAGAGAAGGTTTCTACAGTGGGGATTTGGTAAGAGCCTTGCTATACTATGACTCCATTGATTTAAACAGCCTAAAACATTCTTCTTCACCCCTGAAAAGACAAACTTCTCATTTCTGCCTGAAGTTCACCCTTGTTTTTACAACATTCTTACTTTTCCCTTCTCAAAACCAGTTGTTTGTTGGGAAGGTCTGGGGATACTGTAACTTATACCCACTTGCCAAGAGCCCTTCAGACCTGGAGTGGCTTATGGAGAAACCCCCCATGCATTCATCTCTTGTGTGTTCATCCTTGCTTGCACAGCCACCACTTCGTGCATGAACCCTGATGGCCCAAGCTCACAGCACACACATGGTCTTAGTGACCAGGATCCACCATCTGCGTTGGCAAACTGCCGAAAAGCCAAAGTCTTACTTTAAGCAAACAGAAATGTTCAGGACATACCAGACTTCATGTTGGAAATCAGAGCCATATTCTTCAAAACTCTGGCCCTTTGTTCAGACGCCCTTTGGAGACCTCCCGCAAATACCTCACTTGGACTTCCAGATGCTCAAAATTAATTTTATTTTTTAATTCTGTGCCACAAATCCTTAATTTTGGAATGTGCACATTTCCTGTGCGGTCCCTGGCTCCTAGAGACTACAAATACATGTGAAATTGCAACAGATGCTGATAACAAAAGTTTGAGGGTAAACCAACAGCTTTTCAAAGTCTTCTCTAGATAATTTATCCTAGACTGGCGAGTAGCCACACACCCAATGGTGGGGAAGGAGGCTGCTTTTGATTTAGCTTATGTTTAGGTGTGAATGAGAAGGAGAGATATGCGATTAATCATTGGAAGCAGGGAGATGGTATTATTTTGATTCATACTTGACAAGTTTTCTAGGAATGCTGAACTCGAGTAGAAATGCATGGCGGACCCAGCTGTTCAAACAGTGTGATTAATTAAACTGATTCCATGTGAAAAACAACACTGAGTCTCACTCTCAAATTGCAAATCATTTTCAATATATTGGGGCAGGGCCAGCCGAGTTTTATTAATTGCTTTGGAGGTGATGAATCAGGGTTGTCTACAGAGACCCACACAAGCGCACATTCCTGAGAACATACGTGATGATGGACTAGTTTCACGGCTGCTCAGATCAGCAAGGGTTGCTTTCACAGAGATGCTGCCATTTGCACACAAGGCGGGGATGAAACCCTGGTGTACAAGAGCTCTGACGAGCGTTTTCCTCCCAACCCTGCACCGAGACACTTGCGACAATCGCAACGGGCGCAGACGGAGCCGGCGCTTCTGTTTCAACCAGCGCTAATAATAAAACCTCCTCTCCCCACATACGTATGCAGCTCGTTCACCTGCCAAACCACGGCTCTCTCAAAATATCAGCAAACTGAGAGAGGGCCTTGCACTGTATGATTTGCCCAAGACCACACAGGAAGCCTGTGGCCAAGCTGGAAATTGAGCCCAAGGCTCCCTGCTCCAGGTTCTTGCCCAGAGGCTTGGGGCCATCCTGGGACCCTTCCCCATGCAGTTCTGGGCCAACACAAGGAGGGAGACATGGGCTTGACAAAAGCATCTTGCCTGCACATATTTAAACCCAGTCTGCTGGTGGGATGTCCCTGCAGCAGGTGCTCAGTGGGGCTTGCACACCCGAGGAGAACATGCTGGGGACTCGGCCCCATGAAAAGGTCTGGCAAAAATGCTGCCCTGCAGTGGAGGCTCTTGATTTATATTTTCTCCGCCAGCTTGTCTGTTTTACTCATGTTGCTGACAAGGAGAGGGATATTTGATACGTGCTGAGGGGCAGATGTTGAGCACTGCAGAGCAGCGCTTGCAGGAGGCAAGGCTGCTTCTCAGGTGTAAACTGTCTGATGGTCATAAAATGGCTTATGGGGTGGGGGTTGGAGGGAAAGAAATAGATTAATCTCCTTGATGCTCACAGATGTGGAAAAATACCTTTGAAACAGCTCAACTGGATGTTTGTCACCACTGCTGCCAACGGAGGGAGAGTGACAGCCCAGCAGCAAGTGTGCAGACACATTTCAACTCAACCAAATCCTGCAGGGCACCCTCGCAATACCAGGCAGTGACCCCGTGCTAACTGGTTTCAAATGTAACGTTTGAAATACCTTGCAAATATACATCTGAGCCAAGATTTCCACCCTGAGCCTGGTGGGGAGGCTCTGAAAGCTTATTGCAAGCACCTGTCTAGTCTTCAGAAGCATTGATCTCCTACCGAGGTCAACATGAGGAATTAGAGAGGCTGGTGGTTGCTGCTCTTTCTGTAAAATCATGATCATGATCCCAAAATTCGCTACCCAGGGAGCCCTGTTCTGACCCCTCGTGTTTGATCCCAGCGGGAGAAGTCACTTGCATTGAGATGTGTCCCAGACACCTCACATTGGTGGAGCCCATGTGGCTCAAACCAGCCTTCCTCAGGGGCACAGCAGCAATCTAGCTCCGGGAAAATATTGCTTTGTCCACCCTCTTCAGACCTTAGAGGCTGCCATTTCTCCAAAAGAGCTGAGTGATAGCTAAAAAATGTTTTCCCTCTTTTCTCCTCTCTGAAAGGAACGAGAGTCTCTACAGACCCATTTATATTGCTGGCTCAGCTGAAGTTAATAGGACTATTCCCCTTCTTCTCCACAGGGGCCACATTTTTTCCCTTGGGAGATCCATAGGGCCATTTACCAATTTCACAGACATCTCAGCAATTCCTCTTTGTCAACCTGAGCTTCTTAGAAATGGAGAATGTGATCTCCGCTCTGTCTCCGGGTGATGTGACGCCCTTGCGTTCATGCTCGTGCTGCTCCAAACAACACATTTTCTGAGCACACTGTGTTTGTCTGAAAATACACCAGGAGGGCTGCCCAATTTGGAAATGACTTGAATTACAAAAAAAGCACAGCTGTCTTTAACAGCTCTCGAAGCTCATGCAACTAGTCTGCAATTTATTGACTAGGATTAGATGCTTATTGTCTATGACACTTTAAATACCATTACATTGAAGTTTATACAAGAAAGTCCAAGTTTTCAAACTGGAATCTTAGCAATAACAGCTGGACCATTTGTTTATGTGATAGACAGAAAAGAATGACTTCTGTAATCTGTGTATTTGGCTTCAGGATTTTCTACGACATGGGGAGACAGAAACCTACCCCATCCCTAATTGAGGATTGTTAGACAGAGCCGAACACCACCAGCTAATTTGTCCCTGATGTTAAGACTGCAGCCAAAGCTGGGGTTGAGTCCTTTCCTCATCCCCTCACACCTGACGGAGAAGCACTTGAAACCCTCTAGCCCACCTCTTGACAGTCAGGGCTAAGTCTCCTGTCTCTCTCCCCCAGGCTGCTCACATTCCGCATTTTGTTTCTAGCATGAAAGACTTTGTTTTAAATCATAATAGTAACCAGGCTGTAATCACATTATAGCACACATGGAGAACTCGCAAAAAGTCATGTGCTTTGGATTTGACATTCTGATTTATGGTTGTGCGCTCCAGTTACACAGCTGCAATCTCATTTTCGACAAAGATGTTTTCTATTTTTCTATTACTTTGCTTCACCCTGTCTTTATGTTGAAGAAAATGAAAGCCACCAGGTGAAGCCAGCACAAGAGGACAAATGTTTGCATGTTCTGGATCAAAACCACGATCAAATATTTTATGCTCCACTTTCATAAACAGCTTGCTATGGGCACATGTGGAGGGGGTGTAGATTCTTCATTTTGAGCCATTTGAAGTTCAAAAAAAAAATTCCAGACTTTTATTTATTCAGAAACTAGATCAGCCTATGAAATTCACATCCCAGCCACTTGATCATGGTGACTTCACCGAAGAAGGAAGAGGCTTGAAGAATTACTCCTTAGACATTTGAACAGGCTCTTTGCTTGCTGGGACCCTACACTGCTCATTGTTCGTTCCATCGACCAAATTTTACTCCTGAGCAAAGCCCAGTGGAGGTGGCAAAGTCTTGCTCTGCTCAGTTAAGAGCAGATTGCAGTCATTAGCCCTTCCCTCTGTCAGTAACCCGTTCATTTTGCATTCCTATGAAGAGTAGCAGCATTCCAGCTTAATTAAAAAAGTGAGCACTTTTGCAGTAAATTGCATTAATGTTGGAAAGAGGCCAGAGCTTATGTTTTACATGAACCTCTCTTGTCTTTAGTAGAGTAAAGAAAAGAAAATGTCATCAACATTCTTTTCACAATTTAAACACTGATGATCTATCTTTAGGGCTGGTGAGCATCACATGGAGCACAAAACCACCGCTGTGTCCCTTACCAGGGGTAAATTACGCGTTACAGACTCATAAACCTTAAAGTGTGGTGTAAAATTTTACTAAGAGCATCATTTTCAGTACGAGCTGGGAAGGACCTAGATGGAAAATGTATTTATAGTGGTTCTAGAGCATGTGTTAAGGAGCTGCAAACTCATGTGGATGGAACCTGTGTGGATCAGACCCTGACCACAAGTCCTCACTGCAGCAAGGCTTAGAATGTAGACTCTTTGGGTCAATTAGCCCCTTTGTCTCTACAACGAGTAATTTTACCTCCTGTCTAAATTCTGTATACTCCAAATGAGGGAAATTTTCATCTTCAGGACACTACAATTCCAAGTTAACTAAATGTAAAGGTAGAGCTGGGACTCAGTGAGTCTTAACGCTGAAATGAAGTGTTGAAAATGCTCCATGGACATAGCTGGGCACCTCTACAGCAAAGGTAACATTTCTCTGTATCATGAAGGAAAGCTCCAGAAATTCTGTATGCATCAAGTGGATCAGACTAAAAAAAAATTATTTTTTTTTCCCTAGACCAGAGGTTTCCAACCGGCAGGGACTCGATTTAACCACAGCTTTCAGTTCCTTCTGCAGTTCATGTATCGGTGGGAGTTAGGAGGAGGCACTGCCTTGAGCCACTGTCTAAGAGGGTCCTTGGTGACAATTTCTGCTGCTCACAGGTTACCATCATCAGAAGATCAGCAGTAAATTACCTCTGGGAGTAATGAGGCTGTTCAGTGTTGGACCTACTGGGTAGGAAGAAAAAGACTACATCAGAGATGTTACATTTTTCAGGTGAAAAATATGAGTGGAAAACTCCCCTCTGTGCCACAGAACTTTGACAAAAAAGTCCAGCATTTGAGAATCATTTGTTTTTCACTGCTGGCTAAATCTCAATATTCTGGCTATGGTAATAATACTAATGCCAGGTCTGCTGGTCCTGAGTATCTCTCCTATACTATGCCTGAAATGGACAAGTTCACACTAACATGCAAGATCAGCTGCCCCTAAGACAAGCAGAGCAGAAGACCACCAGGACTTCTTTGTCCAGTTCCTACATGCAGGATAATTTCAAAGGATCTTTAGGTTATGAGAGTTGGTCTCTCAGAAAAGAGGTCACTGGGACTTCACAGCTGTTTTCTAAAGCAAGAAAGGATGTGCCTGGCTGTGCCTGGCTGTACGTGTCCCAGTATCAGGTCTACTTCTGGCCCAGAGACCCTCAGAAGGACAGAGTAATTCTGAGCAAAATTACTCAGGCAGAAAAGTCATAGCATTTATTTCTCCTGCAGTCACCCTCCATTTCTATCGCTGCCAGAGGCAGTCAAAATATTTTTGACCAAGAGGTTTTCCACTGGAAAATGCTATTCTTTCTGTAATCAGGCAGGAACTTGTTCAAATGTCAATGACAGTTTTTGGTCAGGAAAAAGTCAAAACATTGCATTTTGATAGTATATTTTTGATCTGTGACATTTTGACTTTTATATCATAATACAGTCCTGTTCTATTAGACTAGATTATGTAGTTCTACATAATTAGTTATACTTAAAAGTTGATATAATGTATAAGTCAAAACAAATTACCTCCCACAACAAAGTCTAACCAAATATCCCAATGCACCCTCTTTCAACAATTTATCCTGAAGGCAATAGCCATTTTTAGCTTTTAATTCTAAATGGGAAAGATTTGTATTTTATAAAACACTGGGAACCCTGGCAGAATAGAAATTCCTGCTCCTGGCCAGTGTTGAATATCTGCTTGGTATTCCAGGAACATCTTTAAAACCTCATTAACTGATAAAATTAGTTAAGGAGTGTCATCACAGTACTCACATCTACCTGTCCATCTGCCCTGGTTACACTTGGTCAACTTAAGATAATTTGCCCTCTAATTTTGTTGTCAGTGGCATGGCTGTCCTCACCTGAGCAATTCATCCCAGATTTTCTTTATATTGGATGGGGGAAAAAAAATATATTTCGTTTGTCATTTTCATGACCATATGTTGGCATCTACTTTTTTCTTGAGGAGGATGACACCTGGACATCTTCCTCGTGATCATCCGTATCATCTCTATCCCATATTCATAGTATCATAGAATAATAGAATGGCTTGATTTGGAAAGGACCTTAAAGATTGTGTAGTTCCAATCCCACTGCCATGGGCAGGGACACCTCCCACTAGACCAGGTTGCTCAAAGCCTCATCCAGTCTGGTCTTAAATACTTCCAGGGATGGGGCATCCACAGCTTCTCTGGGCAACCTGCACCAGTGTCTCACCACCCTCATAGTAAAGACTTTCTTCCTAATCTCCAACCTAAATCTACCCTGCTCTAGTTTAAAACCAATGCCCCTTGTTCTATCACCACATGCCCTTAGAAAAAGTCCCTCTCCAGCTTTCCTGTAGGCTTCCTTCATGTACCTTGGACCTTTGTTGCCTATATAAGGTGGGTAGCTCAGATGTAGACCTTGATGCACCATCAAATGAAGTCTGCCCCTGGTGCCTTCAGTTAATACATGTCTTACTCTCTCTCCATGATATATCTGGTTAGTGCTTTTGGGTAATCGCTCACCATGTGCTCCTTGGGACTGCTCTAAATTGGCGTCTCAGAATAACATTCATACAGCTGCAGATTAACTGGAAAGGAAAATTTGGAAGCAATTCCAAAACAATTCCCCCTTCATCATTTTTTTTTGTGTGTGTGTAATAAACCTGTCTTTTAAGAAATTCTCTTCATTTGTTTTACAGTAAAACTCAGAACAGAAGATCAAAGTTGCCTGTGCTTGGTGTGGTGCACGTAAAGATACGCCTTTACCAGAAAGGTCTCCTTTCTAAAACAAAGCTTCTGAGAAAAAATATCTGACATCAGTCAAGTTCTACCATTTTTCCACAAACTATGTAAACAAAATCATGAGCTGAAATAATGTTTGTAATTCTTCATTTCAGAGACAGCTGTTCAGCCATGCACTTGCTAAAGACAGGAGTCCAAGGACATGATAATTAAAAAAAAAGCCAAACAAAAACTTCTGTGCATTTTTGAGGGGAAAAATGTTTGTGGAAAAATGGCTAAAAATAGTTGACAGGAAAATGGGCCCATCCAGCCCTTGCAAAGTGGAAACATTTGGGGTATTTTGCACGAAACCATCTTCCCACTTCCTTTGCCAAGGGTCACTGCAGGTGCAGAAGGGTTTGCCCAGGAAGGGGTGACTCATGGTTCCCTTGGGGAAATGAGGAGATTCAGCCCCCTGCTCTGCAGGTGGGTGGGACGTGAGGGTCAGACCTTGTGCAGATGGTGGAACAGGAGCCCAGGAGCCCATGCCAGGTAGCCCCGCTCACCACTTGCCAGAGATGGATGGCTCCAGCCTACTCAGACAAGGCTGAAATTTGCTATCTGCCCCATGTTGTTGAGCGTGCCAAGGTTTCCCTAAACATCTTTACCTGCTCCAATATTGTTTTAATAGGGCTTTCCTGGGTTGGGTGGGGCTTTGAACAACGTGATCTAATAGAAGTTGTCCCTGCTTATGGCAGGGGAGTTGGACTAGTTGATCTTTAAGGTCCCTTCCTACCCAAACAATTCTATGATTCTATGATTAGCTGCTACAAACCCTTGGAGAAAAGATGCATCTACAATTATCATAACAGTGCAAGGCCAGGCTGGGAGCCAGAGATGATATTGCACAACTAGAATAAACATTTCTTCCTGAGGCTTCACAGAGGCTCTCTGCCATGGGCAAAGGGTTTGCAGAGCTGCTAAACCCCATACCTTGCAAAAAGACCCTGCAAGAGAGATTATGTTTTCACATTGTTTCCCAAATTACTTTAAATGTCAACTTAAAAGGCTTTTAAGGTTTTTATTTCAAACGGAAGTATTAACTGGAACTGCCAGGGGCAGTTAGCTTGAGAAAAGCAATACCGTGCATCTTAAACAGGGTAGAAATTTTTATGACCCAAATTCTTCATTTATTATACACAGATGGTGAAAGAAGGCTGCTGTCCCCAGTGCCCAGCAATGAAACAGGCCTGGCCATGCTCTTCTGCAGACAAACAGTGCCTGCTCAGAGCTTTCTTAATGTAAAATGATGTTTCCCTCCTCATCCATTCTATCTAAAGTGACTAAGTAAGCACACATTAAAACATGTGATGGAACACAGCTCCCCATCCCCACATCAGCTCATCCTTCCACCATCTGCACTCATGCCTATCAGATCTACCCTACTTACTGGCAATCAAAAATTTACACAGAAGATGCCAAATAGCTGTGGAGGATGTGCTAGTGCTGAGACCCTGAGTGAGTGCAAGAAAGAGTCTTGTTCCCACAGGAAGCAGCAGGAGACACAGGTCTCAGCATCATTCACTAAACCAGCCAACACAAAGTCCATGTCTTATTCCTTGCTCTGGCACTGGCCCATTACACAGACTTTGTCAGGTTTGTCCTCCACAGCCCTACATTATCTCCTATGCTGTAAGATTCTGCAGGGTCCACCTATGACCCCCTGCAGCACCAAAAGCAACAGGGTGAGAGGTGGATCCCTCAGCCCAGGTACAAAAGACAATACCACGAGAAGAAGGAGGTGGCCATGAAGAGATAGATCAGAAGCACTTTTACTCCTCTGTTGTTTTGTTCTGGGAAAGAACCTTTGCTTCTGATGAGAAGACAAAATGGAGAAGAGCAATCAAAGCCAGCTCCTGGGAGGGAGGAAGAGAGTGTTTATGGGGCTCATACTCCTCTTTATGTTGTCACTGATGCCACCTCATCAAAAGTGGCATTCCACACACAAACATTGCTAGAGCTTAGTTTTACTCACAGCTGCTACAGTGAAAACAGGTGAACAATCCCCACTATGCAATGCATCTGATGCATTGATGCAGCAAGTGCAGCAAGAATTACTCAGTTTAAGAGCAAAAGTCACAGTTGTTCTATGGACATGTAGACAATGTTTTACTGACCGTGTCAAGAGTGTGATGCTCCTTCCTTCCTGGCCAGGAGAAGGCAAAAAACCTCACAGCTGAGCTCTCTATAAAGAGATGCAAAAAGCCTCAGAAACTGCAGTGGGGCACTGGAAGAGACCATGAGAGATCAAGCATTCTTCCAGAGGCTTGGACCACGCAGTAGAATAAAGTATGCCAAGTGAAAATGATAGTTGGAAGTGGTCCACAATCCGTCCTGTAGAAGGAGTCTCGACTGTAATTGTCTAATTAAGCTAAGAAAATTTCTGCTTGGACACAAATCTACTGATGCTTTTAAGACAGAGGCAGTAAGCAAGGCCCACCTGAGAAGCATCTTGGTGTTGGGGTCATCATCTCTGTTTGGTACCAGTCACCAAAGCTTTACAGAAAGGCAGAAAAAACAAATCCAAGAGTGAGATTGCACAAGGAGTGGGAGAGGAGATGTGGTGAGGGAATAATGCTCATGCCCTGAAAGAGCCAGGAAGTTCTAAAGTCTGTGATTAATTTAATGTGCTGTAAATGCTGTATGACAAACATGGGCATCAGCTCTTCTTCTATCCCCTCTTGGAAATTCCAGACAGTCTGACACAAAACACATCATCTCACAGCTTTCATTTCTAGTGCCAGGATCATGCCTACTGGTGTGACCCAAGCAGCTCATAGAATCATTGAATCATTTAGGTTGGAAATGACCTTTAAGATGAACAAGTCCAAATCGAGCCTTGTGTTTGGTGAGAGGTCCAGAGTCCCATGTCTCTAAGGGCCAAACTTCTTCTGATTTCCAGTGAACGTTTGTGACCAATATAATAGATATTTTCATGCTGGTGGTCCATAGTCAGTCCAGAATGAAGTTATATATCCATCTCTCTCATCTTTAATGTTTCCAAACCACTGGTGTCCAATTCAGGGAATGATTGTAGCTTGCACTTGGCCTTGCATTTCAGTGGCCAGATGTCTGCCACACCACAAATTACTTTGACCACCTCTTTGGTAGTGCTCAGAACTGGTACTATCACCCAACATTGTGTAACCTGCATTTTTCACTAGTGCCATATGTCCTTCAGGTGTCATGTCCTGTGGCCAGCCCCCCAGGAAGAAGGGAAATTTTGACCTACAAATCCATTGAAGGTACAAGGGGTTGCTGGTGTAACCCTGTAGCCAAATCCCCACTTCTTTTTTATTCAAACCCAATATTACATTGCTTAGGGTCAGATTTGGACCATTTGTTTTCCTTGTCCAAGAAACCAGTTATCTTATGGAATACCTATGATTAGTTATTGTTTTAGGGTAACATGATCTATCTTTAACAAAACCACACAGGATTTTCTTCGTCTCCCATGCTCCCGCTCCCCCCTTGCATCAAACTCTGCTCTCAGACCCTCCATAAAAATGAGGTCAGCTAATGGGCATGCAGTAGCCATGAGCATCCTGCCCTCCTTACCTCACTTGTGTGAATTTAGGCACTATTTTTATCTTCTCCAGTCCCAGGACAGTGGCCCCCAGTTGACAGATTCATTATCCTTCCTTGCTACTGGAGCTGCAGTTTCATGTGCTGGTGCTTTTAATATGTGGTTTTAATGTGTAGTGTTACCCATTCACTTAAACACCAGTTATTACTGGGTTCAGCGCAGGGGTAAGCAGGCAAAATTCTCCAGCCTGCATTATACAGGTCACAGTAGATGATCTAACGATCCCTTTGGCCTTAAGGACTGCAAATGTTAAAAGCATTATATGGCACATCCTTAAAAAAGCTCAATATTTTTGGCACTGTCCACTTTCTCACTGTGATCTTATCAGCCCTCACAAGCTGAATGCTGTGGAAATTTATTGGTTATTTAACATGGATGGAGGGCAACAAGAAATGCTCTGGGGAGTGTTGTGGATGATTCATATGTGGGAAACCTTCTTCCCCAAGCAATACTCAACCATATCTGTGCAGGATGTGGGAGAGAAGAAGCACCATTCAAAGACACCAGGAGCCAAGCTCAAAATAAACAAAAGGAGATATTTCCCTCCATGGTGGGTAATGGACCAGTGCAAATCTTTGCCAAGGGGAATTTCAGGTGTGAAAAGTTTACCGGGGGTCCAGGGAGATTGAACAAGTACTTGGAGGAGCAATCCAGTGGGATCATTAAAGAGAAGTGTCACATCAAACTAAGTAAATTCTCCAAGCTGAAGGGAGAGGGATTTTGGGGAGAAAGACTATATTCACTTCTCCTGAGCTGTCTTTTTCCTGTTGGAGTCAGAACCTGGACTGGACAGACCTGGTTCTGAACTCACATAGTCTGCTGCTTAGAATGCTGCCTTGCAGCTGAGATGGAAACCCAATGCCTCCTCAACTGCATTCCCACTGAAGGTCCTACACCATTGTCCAGAAGATGAGGGTCTGTTCATCTACCAGCCCATAAATATGCAGGAATTCTTCTGAAACAGTTGGACTTACCTTCCCAGGGCACCCACTGTGAGGCAGAGAAGCTGTCCCTTGTATAACTTCATTGCTAACACCAGAGCAAGGAGGCAGAAAATAGGAGAAGTTTTCCAGGGCGAAAGTCAATAATCAAGTTTTATAGGTAAATTTTTATTTTGCCAAGTTCAGATTGGAGGATGGCAGAAAACAATTTAGTTTTCAAGAGGTCTTTTCCAGTGTTTGATGTTCAAGCAAGTACAGTTCAATTTAAATTAATTTTGAAAATAGCTTTTCTTTTAGGGAAAGAGAAAAGCAAAAATTTATTAAAAATAGTTGGGGTTTTTTGTTTGTTTGGTTGTTTGTTTTTTGGGGTTTTTTTAATTTTCACTAGCTCTACTGATCTAATTCCAGAATGGATAATTGTATCCTGACTGATTATTGTAGGACTGGAACTCCAGTTGGGTAGAACATTCTTTTTATTGGAAAGCATTATATGATGCTGGTTTCGATTAAGGAGGCAACCCCAAGAAGACTGTGCTGCAGTCTTCACTTTTCTTGCTTTGCTCTGCAAGAGAAACAATTTCCAAAATCCACTGACACACATACAGGAGAATATTTTAGTATTGTTTTGAAAGTTGGTTAAAAATTCTGAAAAAATAAAATAAAATACAATTTCTATGCTGATCACATTATTATTTTCCCCTGAATAGATATTTTCCAAAGGACTGTATTTGGAAATCCTTATCACTTCTGACCTGGGCAACATAACACAGGCATACTTGGGTCAAAAGTGACTCTTTTTTTCATTCTTTACTTACATAAATTTCCATTAATGGAAAAAAACAAAGCCAAGGCTTAGAGATTTGGGTCTATAATTTTAAGAATATGGAAAATCAACAGCTATGTAAACACACAAGCACAGGCTCTTTGTTAAGGGTGGTGTTATGGGTTGTTTTCTAAAGTCCATGTGGCCAAAAGGACAAGTATATTACAAAAAAAGGTCGCAGGTTTTATTTTATTTGTAGTTTTCCATATTGGAAAAGGAAAAACAGAGAGAACAAATAAAACTTTTTTTTTTTTTCTCATAAAAACAAAATATATGTTTAAAAGTTTACTTTTCCCCTTAAAGAGTAAGCCATTTAAAACAATTCAGTTGTGTATTGCAAAGAACTGTGTTTTTGTTAAAATATCTTTCTCATCAGAAAAATGAAACCAGATTATTTCTAATCATAAGCAGAGTACAGGTCTGAATACTCTGCATTATAAATTGATCTTAATGAGCAGACAAGGGCTGTGAAGGACCACATTAGGCACAAAAGACAGTAACCATTTGCAAAACTGCCTGTTAATTTTTTATTAACTCTTTATACACCTCAAATATGATGTGTGACCAATGTAACTTGGCTTTTTCTTTCATAAACCTCAGTGGAGCTTTATGGGTTGTGATCAACACCCTGGGGGGAGCTCAGTGATTCAGCTCTTTCCACTGGGAAATGAAAACCCTGAAGGTGAAAGGAATTTAATGGTAAATGGGATTATCTTCATGGCAGTTCTTCTAGAGCTATTCAAAGACCACAGACCTTGAAATCACTAGAGATATTACCTCTAGACCCAGGCTTTTGCTGCTTTCCTTTAAAAAAGCAAAAAGCAGCTCAATCCCATTACACAATCCCTTAGGTCTCGGTGCAGAAACAAATGCATCATTGTGTATCATTAGGCAGCTGGGGGCATTTGGGTTATTGGGCACTCAGGAGTTAAATGATGCCTCCGGCACTTAGAGGGTACAAATTAAAATGGTTCCTCTACCCCCTGGGTTTTCCCCATACATACACTCCCATAGTGCCCTTATGGGTGGTGACCAAGAGCTAGACTTCGTTTGCAAGAGTGGCTTCCCCAGACAGCAGTTGGACCTCCAAGATAAGATTATTTTTTTAATACATTTGAACTAGTGTGTGCTGAGAGGGTGTTTTTCACTGGGGATGTCTGAAGGACTCCAAAGGTCCCACATAGCAAAGGCACAGTGAGCAGATAGGTACAACAGCTTCCCCTGTGCTTCCTAAATCCCATGGTAAGTCTGCTTCAAAGGACTAACTTATTTTTCTGTGCAAGTACCCACTTTTTCATATTCCAAAACACACTACCCAAAAAATAGTCTAATTAACACACAAGTATAGAAAACTACAAATTCTCCATTGGCTTCCAGGACACCCCCCTGTAATAGAGGCTGTTTACTCACCTTCACACTGTTCTCAGAGGTCTTTTGGATAGGGTTCCAAGCCTGGCTCCCACCTGGCAAGGTCTCAGCATCATTGCCCAGATAGCAGCAAGCTTTTCTGGAAAACTCCATGCACCACTTTATTCCTGCCCTCTCTCCTCCTGCTCCACAGTCCCTCCTTTCACCCACATTGGCTGAAGTACAATAAGCCATTCTCCTTCTACCATGCTCAGCCAGCAGATACCATGAGTTTCATAGAAACATCGAATGGTTTTAGATGGAAGGGACCTTGAAAGGTCATCTAGTCTAACCCCCCTGCACTGAGCAGGGACATCTGCAACAAGAGCAGGTTGCTCAGAGCCCCGGCCAACCTCCCCTGCAATGGTGCCAGGGATGGGGCAGCCACCACCTCTCTGGGC